>OY735269.1:300883-492605 GCA_963457715.1 Argyresthia albistria
CAGCATTCTTTTGACAATGGGATTGTCGCTGAGGGAGCTAGACTCAGGGTTTGACATTGTGGCAATAGTAGATTTATAAACCAAAATAGTTTTGTAGGACAATCCTGATTCTAGGTGAAGATGTGCCAAATATTTCGCTAGCTGTGCTCCCGAAGGTGAGTCATAAGCCACGGAGTTGTTCTTGCACCATTGTTGCCATTTTGACCAAATTGAAGCGTACTTTTTTAGTAGATGGTCTCCAACTTGAGTCTAGCAACTCAACCTCATTATGTGACCAACCAGTCAGATGTTGGCGCCACCCTTTACTAACCATGCTTCTAGAAACATCTGATCTACATGGACTGGAGGCAGTTGAGTCCGAGTGTCTTTCAATCTCATCCGTAGGTTGATTATCGTAAACGGGGACCGCACTGCCCTCCTCTTGAGATCGGGACGCCAAAATACTTTGTGCCACCGAGGGACTACTAATATGTATCTGCCCCTGGCCTTGTGAGGTGAGCAGCACTCGTGGTACGAGGTGGGGAGGTGGAAACACCCATGCTTTGTGATAACTCCAAATTCTGCTGAATGCGTCGTGATATTCTGCGTTCATGTCGTTGCAGTCTCGAGAGACGTAGCGTGCAAGCACGTGTGCGTTGCTCGAGGTAAATAAGTCTATTGCTGGTGTTCCGAACCGCTCGAAGATCTCTTGACAGGCGTCCTGCGACAGAGACCACTCTCCTTGGGATTTCTGTCGTGACAGAAGATCTGCTTGGACGTTGAACTGACCCGGAATATATTGTGGTACTATTAGAATGTCGTTTTCGTCCAGCAACTGGAACAGGGTGCGAGTCAAGCAGTACAGGCCCTTCGATCGGAGGCCACCTTCTTTCCTTGTGTAACATGCGACGCTCTTGTTGTCGGTCTGAAGCAATATCGTGGACTTCCGTAAGATGTGATGGTAGTCTTGAATGGTTTGAATTACGGCCCACATTTCCTTCAAGTTGCTGTGCCAGGAAATTTGATCTGGGAACCAACTGCCGCTGCATGCATGACCGTCTAAAACGGCACCCCATCCTGTGGCTGATGCATCTGTCGTCAAGTAGTGAGCGACAGCTCGTGTGTGGATCGGGGTCCAAGGTCTTTAGCGCACGCAGCCACCAATGCATTTCGTTCACGACTGTTTGATCGAGTGAACACTTTAGGCGAGGCTGGTTTTTGGGAAACAAAGAGGCTGCCATTTGTATCGGGCGGCAATGAAGTCGACCTCTGTGTACGACGAATGCAGCAAAATTCAGCATACCTAGAATCCTTTGCGCATCTTTGGCCGTCCATTGATTGGAGCTCAAAATCGATCGAACTTTGTCCGCGATTTTTTGGGTTTTTTCTCTCGGCAGATATTTGGCATTCAAATCGAGATTCCAGGTTACACCAAGATAGTCCAGAACCTTGCATAGCGTGAGCACGGACTTTTGAAAATTCACTGTAAAACCCAGTAAGGTCAGGACACGAACAGCTTCTGCAGCTTGGTCCGCCAACATGTGGAAATCCTGGTTCGCTATCAGGAAGTCGTCTAAATAAACAATTGTTCTCATGCCTCTTTCGCGCAGGAGTTGGGCAATCCAGTTGGATACTGTTGCGAACGCCTTGGGTGATGATGACAGCCCGAAGGGTAGCGAGGTTATTTGAAGCAATTCTGGGGGGTCGCTCGAGTGTTTCACTGTCTTGTACAGTACTCTCAGGAAGGGCTGGTGAGACTGAGCCACTGGTATATGAAAATATGCCTGCGTTATATCGATTTTCACAGCCCAGTCGCCTTCTTGTAAGAAATCCGGCACTCGTTGAACATTGAGTAGCCTGAACGTAACGGTTCAAATTCTTTAGATTGAAAATCGGACGATTGGTATGGTCCGATTTTTTTACTAAAAACATTGGGGACACGAAGCTCGGTGTTGGGGGCCCTGGGACCAATATTCTTTGCTTTTTTAGAGCAAGTATTTGTTGTGACATCTCTACGCTCGTGGGTGTTTGAAAACGTATTAAAAGATCGGGTCTCAGTAACGGAGGAGCTTTGCAAAATGGGATTCGATAACCTGTGATTGTTTTTGTAACTCAACTTGGAGCATTGAATCTTTTCCAGACATCTACGTAATTTTTTAAACACCCTCCGTAAAATAGTTCTAAGGCAGAGTCATTTTTTAAAATTAGCATTCGAAGTTCTCTTATCGTTGCGCCTGGGACCCGACCTGTTATTGTTACCAGATCGCCCTTGATTCCCACGCTTTGAAGGGTATCCTTGTTGATGACTGCTCGTCGAGGGTAGATTGTCATTATCCTTCTCCGGCCCCAAGCCACCAAAATACCTCCGCGGTCGTTTGGCACGGGAATTATGATTTTGTCTGTTCTGCAAAGACATGATTGGCTCTTCTGCAGGGCGCTTGTTTGCCGAGAATATTTTACTAGTTCCTCCTGCTTTTTGTAAAAAGGTAGTAAGAACTTCAGGACTGAATAGCTCTGAGTTTGTGGGTGGTATTTTCCTTAAATCTTGTCTCACAAAAGAGTCCTTAACGCCGGACAGGATGCTATCGCGCCGTTTATTTATTATGTCTGCACGTCTGCTACAGACTAATTGCAGCCTCGGAAAGCTTTATGTATTTTGATTTCTCAGAAAACAGCTCATT
Organism: Argyresthia albistria; assembly: GCA_963457715.1. NCBI lineage: Eukaryota > Metazoa > Arthropoda > Insecta > Lepidoptera > Argyresthiidae > Argyresthia > Argyresthia albistria. Next base: position 303,544 of record OY735269.1, read on the forward strand.
GAGTTTGTACAAGCACATCATAGACGACGGCGGGGCAGCGGGCGGCGGGAGGCGCGGTCGCGCGCCGCTCAGCAGCAACTCAACTCATCACTTAGAACGAAAGCATTGTCGCGATCGCATCTGATAGCTTTGACTTGTATACATACTCACCTTTTGACCTATTATAACAACTTAAACTACAGTCCACTCTTCTCTTATTTACCTGGCCTATCTATGGTCCTTCGCTACGTCAAAGAGGTATCAAGTTAAAACCTGGAAAAAGGACGCGCGCGCCATTTTGCAAGCTAAGTCAAGACAAAGGGAGCCCGGAATTCAGTTAGCCGTTCAACGCACATCGGTCAGCGCAACAGCGAGGATATCAGCATTCAGCACGACTAGCATCCGGAAATATCAAGCAGCAGCTTCAGCTTCATCTCATCTCCGACAGCAGTCACGATAACGGACGAAAAAGGGTTTGGTAGCAGCAGTTGTGAGTTTGACCAATTTAACCTCCTCTGACCCCAAACATAAACTTCATATCATTTTCGTTTCAGCATATCGTTGATTACTGTGCCTTTCATACAAATCATTCAACCTCGCATCAACATTCATGCAAAATCATTGCATCAGATATTTTTTTGCATTCTACCTCACATTCATTAATATTCAACATTATTGGGATAAATCGCTTTAAAAACCCTCCCAAACAAAACTAATATCATATTTTCATCAATTGTGTTCTAATAAGACCAATTATCCTTACGCTTCAGGTTTCTTCGCCTCGCTTTGCGGCGCACGGGCGTGCGTACGTAAATTACAGGCTACAGCCTACCTACCTACATAGCTTGGTAAATTACTCAGCGCGGCGCCTACCGTTGCATCGTTCATAAAAATAAGTATCTGTTACATAATTACATTCAAAAACTCTCATTAAACATGCCAGATGAATCACCCCTCGCTCTGAAAGAGATAAGTTCAATAGAACTTCTCTATACTTACAAAAAAAGACGAGCCACACACAAATCAAAGGTCACTATATTCAAAAATTATCTTGATTCTTTGTCCTCAGCCAATCAGAAAGGATTATCAGAATTAGATCTTTTGCAGGTTAAAAATCGCCTTGAAACCTATAAGTTGTTGCTACAAGCTTACGACGAAAATCAGACCTTAATCGATGAAATTATCGGCATTTCAGAAGAGCAGATGAAAGAGCGGGAGCAGTTTGAATCGGATTTTCAAACTCAGCTCGCGCTTGCCATGCAGCTGATACGAGACAATGAATCTGCCACCGTCGTCGACGGGTCTGTACAAACAACTCTGGATGCAAGTGTAAAAAAGCCTTTTATCAAACTTCCAACGATCGACCTTCCACGATTCTCAGGTGAATATCATAATTGGCTTGAATTCAGAGATACATTCGTGTCACTCATACACAACAATACAATTATTGATAAAATTCAAAAATTTCATTATTTGCGTGCATCTTTGCAAGGTGAAGCCTCTCAAATCATAAAATCACTCGAAATGTCATCAAACAATTACACAGTGGCATGGGAGCTAATTACTGACCGTTACAATAACAAACGTCAGCTGGTGGGCAACCATGTTCACTCACTATTCAACTTGAATCACATTCACAAAGAATCTTCTGCGTCACTGAGACAATTGTTGGACAATGTAAACAAAAACCTCAGAGCCCTTGAAAGTTTGGGAGAAAATACACAACACTGGGATACTTTAATTATTTATCTCGTGGCAAGTAAATTGGACTCGGAGACGCTAAGATACTGGGAAGAATTCAAAAATACACTTGACGACATGCCGCATCTTCAAAATTTAAGAACCTACCTCAAAGATCGTGCAGATCTATTGCAAACTCTTGAAGATAGCAAACAATGCAATTCAAAAGTCGACACAAAATTACAAAAGCAGGGTACACAAATGACCACAAGCACGTCATCACGATTTCCTAGTTGTCCTATATGCAAATCACAACATTATTTGTTTTCGTGTCCTGTTTTCAAACAAATGACAGTGGAGAAAAGAATCGAAAAAGTTTCGAAACTGAACGTATGCTCCAACTGCTTGTATCAAGGACACGAAACCAAGTCATGTCGTGGCGGTACCTGCAAGTACTGCTCGCAGAAACATAACACAATGTTGCATTTGATGGAACCACGAGCATCCCATACGACACTAACAAGTACCCAAGAGACTTCAGTCTTACTATCAACTGCCCTAGTAAGTGTTATTGGCAGTAACGGTGAACAACACATCGCCAGAGCATTACTAGATAACGGTAGTACCTCCTGCTACATTACAAAAGAACTCTGCACTAAACTAAATCTTCCACTACAATTAATTCAGGGTTCCGTTTCAGGCATCAATCAACAACACACAAATATATCTCACAGAACAAACATACAAATCAAATCATTACACAACTGCTACGCAGTAAATACATCATGCTTGGTACTTGATACAATTTCACCTTCAATACCTAGCATACGCATTCACACTGAGGGTATTAACCTACCTAAACACATAAAACTCGCTGACCCGCAATTCTGTGAGCCGGCACCAATCGATCTTCTACTTGGTGCAAGCATATTCTGGAAGATAATGGGTAACGGTCGAATTCAGCTAGGCAAGCATCAGCCAACATTACAGGAAACTGAATTGGGCTGGTTAGTTTCAGGTTGTACCCCAGATATAAATAGTCAAAAAGACAATGCATGTTTTTTCACTCACAATAGCCCCGATCAATTATCACGTTTCTGGGAATTAGACAGCATGTCCACATCTCAGGTCAATGACCCGTGCGAAACAGATGCGTGCGAGGTTATTTTTCAACAAACGACAACAAGACAAAGTGACGGACGTTTTGTTGTCACTATTCCATTCAAAAAATCACCTGAATGTCTGGGCGATTCTTTTTATCAAGCTAAGAAACGATTTCTTTCATTAGAACATCGCATGAATTCAGATCCCATTTACAAACAACAATACTCAGACTTCATTACTGAGTACATTGAGCTAGGACATATGACACCTAACCAAAACACATACGCACACACAGCAACACCACTGACTCCCGCGTATTATTTACCACATCATGGTATAATTCGCGAGTCAAGCACGACAACAAAATTCAGGTCGGTATTTGATGGTTCGGCAAAAACCACAAATAAATTATCACTGAACGACTTGCAATTAGTAGGTCCTGTTGTTCAAGACGATCTCATTTCAATCCTACTACGTTTTCGTCAGCATAAGTTCGTCATATCAGCAGACATTGAAAAAATGTTCAGACAAATATTAGTCGTGGAAAATCAGAGACCCTTACAACAAATTCTGTGGCGTTTCAATCCTACGGAACCACTTAAATCATACACCCTTAATACAGTCACCTACGGGACGGCATCCGCGCCGTTCCTCGCTACACGATGCATCAAACAAGTAGCCCTAGACTGTGGCCAGGGCGATAGCACAAACACTTATGACAATCTAATTTCAGAAGTCATACGTCACGATTTTTACTGTGATGATCTTTTGTCGGGCTCAGATGACGAATTCAGTTTATTAAAAATAGCTGAAGGCGTCAACAACGAGCTCAGGAAGTATCAATTTCCACTTAGAAAATGGCTATCAAACTGTCCAGCCGTTTTAGAAAAGCTAGGATTTGCAAATTCAAACAACATGACTATTAATTTAGGCACAAACGATCCATCAAAAACTTTAGGTATCTATTGGAATACTCACAATGATATCTTATCATATTCAGTTCATTCAGAACACACAACACAAAAACAAATCACTAAACGCTCTATTCTTTCCACAATAGGGCACATTTTTGATCCGCTGGGGCTCGTTAGCCCTTGTGTGCTCGAGGCAAAATTAATTATGCAACAGATGTGGCTTCAAAACATATCATGGGATAGTAAAATACCGGTTTCAATGCAAACACAATGGGCAACGTTCGTCCAGTCATTATCACTTATCAATCAGCTGACTATTCCTCGCCGCGCATTTCATTGTTCACCGCGCAACATAGAAATTCACGTGTTCAATGATGCTTCGAAAAATTGTTATGGTTCTTGCCTGTATATAAAGAGCTTTAGCTCGGATGGCAGTGTGAATGTTCAGCTGTTGATAGCAAAAGGCAGAGTAGCCCCATTGAAAACACTATCAATCCCCCGACTTGAGTTATGCGCGGCACACACCGGCATAATCTTATGCAATAAAGTTTTAAGTTCACTTCGTAACGAAGGTGAAACACCAAAGTGCTATTATTGGAGTGATTCAATTATAGTTCTATCATGGATAAATTCACCTACCCACAAGTTGCAAGCATTTGTTAATCACAAAGTAACGGACATATTAACACATAGTCAATCACAATCATGGTACTACGTACCTACAAAACAAAACCCAGCAGACATAATCACAAAATGCACTAATGCACAACAATTAATTAATTCTTCTTTGTGGTTTTCAGGACCGGAATTTCTAAGAAATGATGATAAAAGTAGCTGGCCAGAACAACCTGCACACCTCAGCGTATCTGATCTTCCAGAAATCCGGTCACATTCGCACTTCACACAAACAAACACGCAATCAAACACAACTCAGGCATTCATACACAATTATTCTAATTTTAACAAACTTACACGTATCGTCGCACTCATACTACGATTCATACGTCTTTGCAGAACAAAACGTAGTAAAACAAACACAATCACTCAATCAAAGGTAATCACTCCTTTGTCTAGCAATGAACGAAACTTAGCAAGGTATCAATTAGCAAAAATAATTCAGCTAGATTCGTTCCCAGAAGAGTATCAAATACTCAAAAATGGTAAAAAATTACCAGCACAACACAGACTTAATTCGCTTAATCCATTTATTGGTGAAAACAACCTTATTCGTGTGGGCGGAAGGTTAGCAAACTCCCCATACAACTATGATAGAAAATTCCCAATTTTGTTGCATCCAGATCACTATATTACAAAAATCATGTTTCAAACATATCATTTAACACTTTTACATGCCGGCCCACAACTATTACTCGCTCACATCCGTCAGTCATACTGGCCAGTCTCTGGTCGTAATCTGGCTAGGAAAACTACACAAACCTGTGTCACATGCAAAAGGTTCCAAGGTAGAACTGTGACACCAATCATGGGACAGCTACCTGAGCAAAGATTGCACGCAAATTTTGTATTCAGTGACGTAGGAGTAGATTATGCAGGACCAATTATGATAAACAATCGTAAAGGGCGTGGAAGTGTATTAATCAAATCATACATTTGTATCTTCGTTTGTTTTACAGTTAAAGCTGTGCATCTAGAGTTGGTCACAGATATGACAACAGAATCATACATAGCTGCAATAAACCGATTCATATCTCGTAGAGGCAAGCCAAATAACATATACTCCGATAATGGGAAGAACTTGGTAGGAGCTGCGCGCGTGATAACGAGTTTTCTTAAAAACCATAGTGAATCAATTTACAGTTGCGCCGCAGAGCAAGGCATCTCATTCCATTTCATACCCCCATATTGCCCCCACTTTGGAGGACTTTGGGAGAGCACAGTAAAATCAGTTAAATACCACCTCAAAAGAGTATTAGGTTTAGCCCATCTCACATACGAAGAAATGTACACACTTTTAGTTCAAATAGAAGGCATTCTAAATTCTAGGCCATTGACGCCACTTTCATCTGATCCGTCCGATCTTTCAGCTCTCACCCCATTTCACTTTTTAATTGGTCGAACTCTAACTGCACTACCTCACCCACAGATGTCCGACTGCGACCCGGCACGGCTGCCCAGACATCAGCGGGTCGAATTGCTGCGCCAACATTTCTGGAGACGATTTAACATGGAATATATTTCTCAGTTACACCAGAGAACGAGATGGCAACGCTCGAATGGCGCGCTGACAGAGGGCTCCCTGGTCATCGTAAAGGACGAGGCGCTACCTGCAGCACAGTGGCCTCTTGGACGCATCACCAAGCTTTACCCTGGTCCCGACGGAGAAGCACGCGTGGCAGACATCAGAGTTCAATCAGGGACGATCAGAAGGGCTTTTCACAAGATATGCCCACTACTAGACACATAATCAAGAAGACACATCATCATCATCAACCTCAACTCCACTGCTGGCCCTGGAGTATGTACAAGCACATCATAGACGACGGCGGGGCAGCGGGCGGCGGGAGGCGCGGTCGCGCGCCGCTCAGCAGCAACTCAACTCATCACTTAGAACGAAAGCATTGTCGCGATCGCATCTGATAGCTTTGACTTGTATACATACTCACCTTTTGACCTATTATAACAACTTAAACTACAGTCCACTCTTCTCTTATTTACCTGGCCTATCTAGAGTTTTTGAAAAAGCGTGTCTGCGTTCAAAACACAGTCGGGCGCATGAGCCCAATCAATTAAAACCTGCATGTTATTTTTAAAATCTCATTGTGCTGTATCATTGCATGTGTTAGTGATCCATACGATCTGTCCATCGATCTTAACCATGACGAATTTGGATCAAGATGACGCAGTTCAGTGTTCACCGCTAAATCGAAAAATCCCGGCTTAGCCAGGTATTTCTTTTCAGTTTCAATGTATCTCACTCGATCCCAATGGTTTGAATCAAAATGATGCAATTTATTTAGTAAGTCTAGCCGCGTTTCAGAAGCATGCTCAATCGGGCTCTATGACATTTGTGTTTATGTTTAAATCCAGAAATTTTGCTTCGTTGACACTAGTACCATGATTTGTACCATGATGGAACTAATGATAATTTTTATCATTGACCTCTAAATACATGGACTGGGCATACCTACAAAATGTGGGTGCCGTAAGGCAGGGCTTAAAATAAGGCATAAAATGGCTGCCTTCAGTAAAGAGAAACCCCTAGGCCAGAAATATCGATATCGATAAATCACTAGGTACCGCATACCGTGAAAAATATGTGTGCAAGGTAAGTACTTACTTCTCAAGTGCGGTTCGGGGATTTTTATTAGGATAGGATTTTAAATAGCTTGACGTTTGATGTTGAATTAAAAATTAATAATAGTAGTTTATGAAACTGTTGCATAATGAAGGGTATCAAAATACGAATGGGTTTTTAAAAACCGAGTCATAGGCGAGGTTTTTAATATAATGGCAAGAGAGTTTTATTACCTAATTATGTGCAGTTTCACACATAATTTTATCTATTCTCGTACATTTAATAGAACTTTGTGTGTGTGGCTTTGATGCAAAGGAATGTCTTAAATAGGATGATCGGGTTTCAGCCGGGTCGGTCAATGGGAAGCAGACTAAACCAGTTTTTTCGCACGGGTAGTACAAACAAAGTTTAGAAAAGTGAATACAAGGCTGTAAGTTTCTGAATTTTATGTTTAATTATAAATAATTTAAGGAGCAAATAATATTAGTCTAAATCTCAAATAATTAAACCTAAAGGCGGGCTCTTGGCTCACCCTAAAGAAGGGACGTCTTAACAATTAACAATTAAATCTCGAGGAATTGCGCAACCTCAATAATTAACACTTACTACTAAAATATATTTAAAAAAAATACAAAAGTAAGCCACTGTGGGTTTGATTTGAACTCAGGACCCTCCGCGCTGTTGAATTTTGACTGCATCTGCATCCATTTCTTTTTCAAAGATTCTCTCCTGGGAAATCTGAAACAAAAATATATTTTTCATAATAAGGTTCTATGGATATAGTAAAATGGTATATTTATGTCATCATGTGTATGTTTACCCTAGGACTATTATGATGGCAAAGAGCAGCACTACACGATTACGGAGTAACGAACATTCAAAAAAATATTTTTGCAAAATTTCTCTAGTCGTTGAAAGCGGTGGTATTGTTGTAGGTGGGGCACGTTTCATATTGATGTTTTCACTTGCGCGTCGTGTAGGGTGCCTTGCGGCCATTATTTTATGTCGTATGCATGTTTTCCATAAGATCATTATTTACAGAGATATCGATATGACAAACCTAATTATGAAATTTATTTCGAAATCGGTGAGGTGCACGAGGAAAAGGTATATGACTAAAAGTGATGGCAAAGAGCAGCATAACATTCCTAAGTAAAAAAACTTAGTCAAAAAATAATATTCTTGCAAAAAAAACTGTCTTTTTTTAGTTGAAATTTTCTAAGTCTTTTTTTGCCCCCTTATCCACACATTGACCTAATAGTCAAAAAATAATTTCCACTAGTCACTGTACGGAACCAACAGCGGGGCGGGCCCATGGCACTTAAAAAAAATATCGACACAGCACATCACTATCCCAACATGCGATTTGTTTACAAATATCACAGACAAATATTTTGGATATAAAATTACGAAATAACGGCGTATACAGCGATAAGTATACTGTTGTATTCTTGCTGACACTTTATACAAATAGAAAAACTGGGTAGTAAGGCTTAATCTAGCTGATCTTACAACTATTTCGTAAATAACCAGTACTAACCTATGAAAAGACAATTGCGGTTGATTTTTGTTTTTCCGCAAACCACAGTGCAGAATACTACAGCGGCTCATGCTTCGCTGTGTGTCCTCAGCATCCACACCAAGATTTATGTCCCAAATATTCTCTTTATTCGCACAAATCACAAAAAACTCAGCACAAGGTAACCACTTGACAGTCAACGTACCACCGACTCACGACCACAGAACACAATTTTCACGGCTAAACATGGCGGCTCTGGCACCCTACCTATACTTCGCATTGCATTGTTGTCAAAATTTTACAAATGCAGAAATAATGACATCTCGTTCACTGTACGGAATATTCAACTTGTTAGAAAGAGACACGAATAATTTTAATAGTTCAACTCCTATTTACACTACATGTATAAATTCTATAGAAGAATACAGCGCCTCCATGTATTTATTATCTCAATGATTTTTATCAACACTAGTTCCACTATGAATGGAATTTGAAAGGGCACAGAGTTCGTTACGAACAGCCGAGCTATTTAGCGAGTTTTTTAACGTCTCGGATGGATGAAGCGAGATACGATCTAAGTCTGAATCATTATTATCAGGAAATGTCTATCACCTTGTTTCTATCAATCAGTAGAAACAAGGTGAACTCTTCTGCAGAGTGATCGAGAAGTTAACCTTCTGCAGGGAAACTAGCTCGAAATCGTTTAATTGACTCTTCTGCAGAGCGATCGAGTAGTCACCCTTCTGCAGGGAAACTAGCTCGAAATCGTTTAATTGACTCTTCTGCAGAGCGATCGAGTAGTCACCCTTCTGCAGGGAAACTAGCTCGAAAACGATTTACTGCTCTTCTGCAGAGCAACTGTATTTTATTTATTTTTTAACGAACAGCAACGCTGTTAGAAATTCGATGCCAATGAGAGCCCAAGCAGGCTGCCCGTGGCAAGTGGCACCCCTCCCACTCCACTTCGCGCGCCTAAATCTACAAGTTGGCGTGAACGGAAGTCGCACGTACAAACAAGTTGGCGGGAAAGGAAGCCGACTAAAGAAAAATGGCGCGAACGGAAGTGGATGGGCGGGGCCAACTAGGGACTGTTCAAACGTGACGTAGGTGATGCTGTCTCACTCTTATATGTCTCGAATTACGGTTCATAGCATATAATGGATGAATAAAAACCAGTTTTCAGAATCCAAATTTATTGAATACAAAACGAATATCTAATAAAAATTGTCTGATGGCAATTTTAAAATAACTATTACAATATAGTACAGTAGGAGGAAACATCGTGTCCTTAGTTCACCCGAGAACAGCAAATACAGCCGTTTGTAAGCGTCTTTAGAGAATATCTAATATCCCTAAGTACCGCATAGAGGCGACACGATCTGTGTCTAGATTAAAATAAAATAACATAAATTACATACACAATATTATAGTAAAGTGTAAGAGGCAACGAACGTATCCATTGAATACATCGAATAAGACACAAATACGTTCTTAATAGCGAGTCTGCACTATCACTAACGTCCAGTCAGACATACGATGTTCCCAGTCGAAACTGTAATTATCCTAACGAACATTTATTAAATAGTACATATATTTTATATGAAATGTTTCATTACTAACTTATATTGCCCAGTAGATAGATACAGTATCCTTCATATTGCTGACACATTTTCTAGTTGTTATTCCTTTGATTTGTGACCATGGTTCACCACATTTCATTCAAATAAGTTAGATGCAAGACCAGCTTAATCTGTGATTGAATACATAATTTGGGAGATCACTAACTAGCTCATGATGTTTCCCGCGAGAATAGAAAAGAATATGGCGGACGAAAATAAATAAATAGTCGAAAATTAAAAAAATATCTACATTGTATAGGAACGTATGAAGGTAAGCTGGATTAATAGTATTGCAAAATGCAAAATATGCTCTTACGCCCTGTGTGTAATCCAGTGCCAGCAGTCTATTATAGTTCTAATAATTAACCTAAACATCGGAAGCATATTTCACGAAATTCTACGAAACACTTTGTTTATTTTATACAGAACCCATACTTGTATACATATAGACCCGATAACTTTTCAGCCACCTGAAGCGACAAAGGTAATTAATTCTTCAATATAGATTCTCTGTCAAGCATTTCGTAAAATTTTGTCAAGTAGTTTATTTCTTTACATCGAATTATTAAGGGACCGGGTGAGCTAACATTGAATTTAGATCTATTTTATTATTTAGGATGAAACAACCACATTTAATCAGAGTAATGGTAACAGCCACGGGGTCGTACGTTTAGATGATTCGGAGAAGTCGGGACTTGTCTATTTATTTGTTTCATTACATTTTATTGACACCTGCAGCAGCCGACAGTTGTTTTTATAAATGCATTTTTACATCGCTCATACATGTGGCTCGAGCTCTCATAAAAATTTGACGCAAGTGTGAACTCACGAGGAAGGCTGAATATTTTCAAATAAGTTATCATTTAGTGCTATCAAACAACACAGCCATTTGTGTGCATTAACATTACGAATACAGCCACAATCCTCGAAAGTATGGTAAGTTGGTATCAATCAGAGACGGAAATGATTGATCGATCGATTGATGACCCCCTATCATGATTTTTAGCTAATGAATGCGACCGTTCGATGACAAACATAAAATACCGATATCCTCCCCACGACAGAATCATATCGCACCGAATGCAGAGGCAACCGATCCAATGTGTAAACAGAGGCACATATTTTATCACCGTATTAATCGGCGTTACCGATACGTCTTTTAAATCATGTTGTGGGTGATCGGTAGCAGTTTGGTGGCCACTGCTCGCGTCACAGGTGTCGGGTCGGTCGGGTCGGTCGGGTGCGTGCGGTGTCTATATGGCGTCGATGTCGACCTCCTCGCCGCCGTCCTCCTCGGCCGGCTTGGGCTTGGGCTTGGCGGCGGCGGCGGCGGCCAGCTGCGCCTTCATGGGCGCGGTGCCGGCGCGGTCAGAGTACTCGATCTGTACAAGGAAATATGAAGCTGGTGACTTTTGGCTTGTTTACGAACAGCGGCAGCAGTCGACGCGCAATAAAACGTGTCGGCAATCATGGAAAGCAGGCTTAAGAAGTAGCTTTGTAGCTTCTTCTAGTCTTAGCGGATTTATAATCGACAGATAGGAACAGGCGGATACGATGCCCAAACACAAGACTATAGAAATTCGCAGAGTTCCGCCAGTCGACAAACTTGTTCGAGACTGAAATGACGCCCCCCACTACCGCATTTACACAAACAAGCATAGGCGCGCCACGTACTGTACTGGCGCGGTACGTACCTCGATGTCCTCGTGCGGGTCGCGCGCCGCGTCCTCGTGCTCGTCGCTCTCGCTCTCGGCCTCCTTCAGCCACTCCACGAAGGGCGCGGCTCGGCGGCGCACGTCGGCCGCCACGTCGCGCGACGCGTACTTGCGCGACGGCTTCGCGCACCACTCGATGATCGACTTCTCCTCCACGATGTCCGTGTCGTACAGCAGCTGGGGAGAGGGACAACACGTTACACAGCTGTCATGCCTGATCCTTACTAACGAGCACGATAGGGGGTCGATTTCACGATTGTATTGTCACACAAATGAGATTAATTGACGCGTCATTCGTGTGACGTGAAATACGGTGTTACGCACGCTGCAAATAGCGTTGCAAGCGTCTCGAATCTGTTACGAACGTTGTTACGACACGCTGCAACTAGCTTTGCAACCGTTACGAATCTTCTACGAGGGTCGATTTCACGAATTTTTATGTCACACGAATGACATTAATTCACACGAATGACGGACCTGAAATCGACGCTAGGATAGAGGGTTTGGGTGTGCGTGTCCCAGACGCCTGGAAGGGGCACAAGGGAGGTGTCACGTGCTGGGTGTACCTCAAGGAGCACTTATTCAGTGGAGAGTGCATACATACAATACAATAAATATATTTCATTTCATTTCAATATATTTCATATTTCATTTCATACATTATTCTTAGAAACACAACTCACCAATTTAGGGAGGGAGACGAGGTAACTTAGAGAGCCGTGATTGGTCAGCTGCTGCGGAGTCAGCTGAAAACTGTCACTAAAGCAATGGCGGCCCGTCATCGTACATAGGTTGCATACGTCGCATACAACTAATGTCTGGCGAGCCGCATTCCCCCGCAGACGCAGTCAATTACCTTCAGTATGGCGGGCACCTTGGTGCGCAGCGCGGCGTGCTCCTCGCACAGCGCGTCGAGCGCGTGCAGTGCGGCACGCTGCGCACGCGCGTCGCCCAGCGTGAAGCGCAGCAGCAGCGCGCGGTGGCGGCGCACGTCGGCGGCGAGCGAGGCGGCGCGCACCAGCAGCTCCATCACCACGAGCGGCGCCTTCGACTTCACCTCGAGCCTGCGAGAGGGGCGCGGCATGCATTAGACAGGATATCAGCGTTGCAGAATCTCCCGGAGGCCCTGCCTGCGGCACGTGCTGAGTCGGAGCCGGTCCGCTGTTGCGGCACACACTTCGTGGAGCCGTTCTGCCCATTCTTATTTTGTTACTGTTCTTTTTGTCTTCATGTGTATATTTTTATTTCCTTTTTTCTGTTTATAATTTGTTTTTGCTGTGTTTTGTGTATTCATTTCATTTATACTTTATTGCACACAAAAACACGGAACATTTACAGAAAGATGTGTACAAAGTCGAGCTTATCTCTTAAAAGACATGTGCAAAGTGTATTGTGTTCAACTTAAGTGGTTGTAACAGCTCCATGTTATGTCCCGCTGCAAACTTTAGGTATTTTCACACACCCAATTCCGATCTCTGGTGCCGGCCCGCGCGGACGGCACAATGACGAAAATGTCGTCGCGGTTTCTAAGAATGATGATGAGATTTCCTAATCTACGATTTAACTCCAACTTCAGGAGATATTCTTATTTTGAAGGGATAACCAAAGGTCCCAAGAAAAATCCTAAATCCCATCCCGGAGGTGTTATTGGACATGCTTTAAAATAAGTAAGTGAATATTCACCGCTCAGCCTCGTTGAGAATCTCGGTGCACGCCTTAGTGCCGGTGACGTCAGACGCGTCGGCGCGCTGCTTCAGATACGCGTAGAACAGATCCATGCGCTAAAACGAGACACGACCAATTGTTCGTGAGATGCTTCACACAATAAATGCCGCTATTCCGAAGGCCAGTCAACACGGTTTTCTGTAAAACTTTGACAGCTCCATATAATTCGAATGCCTGTAACACAGTGTATACTACCACAGGCTTCAGGGTTACTGTAGATTTAAGACATTGTAATATGTTAAAAATAAAGAATTATTATTATAGACGTTTATGATTTTTTCATTTCACTCTTTTTAAAGAGGTTCTGACACACGGGCTTACGCCAAGTGCTATGAGACTATCTATCTATAGATCATGGTCCTTGCCCAAGAATTTTCTTACTATTCTGCAAGTATTCAGTATGGTCGTTTTTGGAGAAGAATGTGAGTGGATCTGGGTATATTGAGTGATTTAAGACTAGTGTGTAATATGTATGGGATTACTCCTGTGGATGAAAGGACTATTGGGATAGTTTAATGCACAGAAAACATAATACAGAAACTTAATATTAGAAAAAACATGTAAAAAGGCGAGCTAATCTCTAATAAGAGATCTCTTCCAGCAAACCTAGGATGGAGAGGATAATTTAATAAAAGGTAGACCTACATAAGTGCACAACGATAAATATTAAAATAATATACTACTTACTAATAAATACATAAATACTGATAAAAACAGAAAACAAAATATGATATACACATAGATATTAAGGTATATTAAGGTAGAGAAAGATAGTGTTCCTTCAAGTGTTTTTAAAAAATGTTGAGTGAAGGACTGTCCCTGATAGCACTGGGAAGTTTGTTCCAAAGTCCGATAGCACGGAGACGGAACCCATGCTCATATGCGGATGTGTTGTGTTGCGGAGTTATAAGCAGTGACCGAGTGTGAGATCTCCTGGGCCTATCCGAATACAAAAATTCAAATCGATCTCGCAAGAAGCCAGGATAGCGTGAATTAAATAATATGTTGAAGAGACAGATGAGGGTGTGGAAATCCCGACGAAGACGGATAGGTAGCCACTTCAGCTCCCTGCGAAACTCCGAGACATGGTCATACTTGCGCAGACCGAAGACGAAACGAATCCCGAGATTTTGAAGTCGCTCGAGTTTATTCAGTTGTTCTTCGTTTGCGCTGACCCAACAGACATCAGCGTAATCGATAAGAGGAAGGAGCAGAGACTGGGCAAGCGTGATTTTTGTCTGACGAGGCAGGAAGTTTTGAAGTCGCCTGAGGAAATGAAAAGTAGCGAAGACACGCCTACTGACTTCGCTGACATGCACTGACCAGGACAATTGGTTGTCGAAGAAAACGCCCAGATTTTTGGCCTTCGTGCTATATTCGATTATATTTCCATTGAAGGTCACAGGAGCAATGGACAAATGCTGTAAAAGGTTAAGATAATACCTAAAACCTATAATCAAAGCCTGCGACTTACTAGGGTTGACGAGTAAACCAAAAGAAGTGGCCCAGTCCCTGATTTTCTCAAGATCGATATTTAGCATCCTTACAGCAGATTCAATATCACACGGAGAAAAATGTCGATAAATTTGGAGATTGTCTGCGTAAAGATGATACGATGAGGAGAGTACATCCGAGATGGAATTAATGAAGACAGAGTAAAGAAGAGGAGAGAGAATCCCACCCTGAGGGACCCCTGTGAAGAGATCACACCACTCCGTAGAAATCACCTCTGACTTAATACGCTGCTTGCGCCCTCTCAGGTAGGAGTCAAACCAGCTAGCAGAAACGGAGGACAGATTCAGGGACTTCAGTATCTCAACGAGAATATCGAAATCGACGCAGTTAAAGGCGCTGCTGAAGTCGAGCAATGCAAGCACAGTGAGCTTTTTCTCGTCCATCGCATGCTCAATGTCATCAGAGACCTTAAGTAAGGCCGTGACAGTGCTATGACCGGGCCTGAAACCGGACAGGAAACGATTAAGCAAGCTGTTAGAGGAAAGGTAGGAGGAGAGCTGAGTATGGACAATGGAGAGAATGGGCAGGATAGAAATTGGACGAAACTCTTTAAATGAGGAGGGGTTTGAGGTTTTGGGTAAAGGAATAACTAAGGCTTTTTTCCAGACATCATCATAGGGAAGGAACTGTTAGAGAGAGAGAGAAGTTTATTATGTGTGTGATTGCTGGAAGTAACTCGTTGAGCACACTGATGAGCATTTGTGAGCAGATGTTATTGTCTTATCGAGGAAATGGCAAGCACAGCTTTCTTAACTGCATCCATTCCGACAAGACTGAAGTCAAATTGAGTGGTGGTGGGAGCTGACCTCGAGCGCAGGAGACACAGAGTGGCATCTTTAACAGAGGGGTGCATCTTTAACAGAGGGATAGTTTCGACAGTTTGAACTTGCCACTGAGTTTTAATTTCAATGGCAAGGTTTATTATTATTATTATTAAAAGTTAGTCGGAGTATACTGTTGACTCGCATTTAGAAGGGGATAAGTAAGTAAGTAAGATAATGGGCATAAGTTGTACGGAAGATCGCGCACAAGAAAAGAGTCACAAACAGAAGCAAGCCATTACGAAGTGCGAGGTCATTGTTAGCCGCCTTCCCCTTCTCTCATTTACGTGGTTGAATCAAGTGATTTCTAAGGAGTCGAAAAAAGGTGTACCTGTTTCTCATTCTTTTCACTGTCTTCCGAGAGTGTCATTCCCTTGGCGCCTTCAGTTAAATCTGGGAACAGACAATCACGTAAAAACATTGCGGAAACAATTCAAACTACCATGACCGTGTCTTACAAGTCTGGGTATTATTGGCAGTGGAGTATTAATGTCAAATTGGAGAGTAATCGAATTGGTAAGTGGCCGGATTGGGAGGGGCCTAAATGGGAACCTCCCATTATGAACCTTGTCAGTCACTATACAGCTTTACAAATATATTTTGGCACGCAGTGACAGGAACTCAAGCTTGATGATAGGTTGATTGCGTTAAGTTGCGTAGAACTAGCGCTTCCCTGTAAACGCCACTCAAGTGCCAAAATATTGTTTGAAGACTAGTGTACAGTGCCACCACGTTAGCTATAGAATAGGTGCCATTACGATAAAAGGAAAGAGGAATAGCGTAGGTAAGTTTCTACTATAGTATGGCAGCATCTCAGTCACACGCGCTTTCCCTGCGCGATTAAACGTAGGTGTAATGAGTAATGACACCCAATGGAGTGAGCCATTTCTTTCGACTTGAAATACGCTGCAACAACTGACAGCCGAAGTGACGTTTCCATAGTGGCTTCAGTAGTTCAGCTTTGTCCGTTCTTTAGAAAACGTGGTGGCTCTGTGGCCCAATCACGAACAAAGATTCGACGAAAAGCCAAATGTCAGTGATTCTTATTCTTTATGAAATACAATATAATATCCTGCGTTCTCGAAAACGTTCTCGAGGCTCTGTAAGTCTTCGTGTGCAGCTAACGTCCGGTTTCAACGAATTTCAACTAATTCCAGCCAATCACGTGCCGCCATCAGCCAATCACGTGCCGCCATCAGCCAATCACGTGCCGCCATCAGCCAATCGTGTGCCGCCATTTTGAATTAACCACCGATTACCACGTCCACGGTCACGCTCTGTAAGTGTTCGTGTGAAGCGCCCACCTTGCATGCGCGCACGCACGGCGGCCTCGCTCACGTCCACGGTCCAGTTCCCGTCGTCGTCGTCGTCGTCGCCGCCCCGCTTCCTGCCGCCGCGCTTGTGCTCCTTCTCGGCAGGCGCGGCCGGCGACGCCGGGGCCACCTCCTCCTACAGACAGACAGACAAACATTTACATACAAGCACACGCAATGCTTCTGGCCCCACACTAGGATGCCGTGTCGTGGAAACCAGAAACAGCGACATCACAAACATGTAAACACCCACGACTTTCTCATAACTTTTTTCCTCGGCATCGTTGAATCACTCTCTCCGCTCGTGCATCGTGCTTACCTTGGCCTCGCCCTCGCCCGCGTCGTGTCCGTTGGCGCCGGGCCCGGAGCGCTTGGAGCGCTTGCCGCGGTTGCCCTCCGTCACGGACGTGCCCTGAAACACGCGTCGTGTAAACAATTGCATGTGTCGGCGGCGACGGCCAAGCCATTACTGGGCATATCACGAGATGCCAGGTTTTAACGAAAACATGTCTTTTTAAAAGCAATTTTATTCTACTCGCTATAGAAACTGTGGGATGCTATCCATTTGTAGAATTGGGGGCCTGTATGGTGGAGTGAAAAATAAAGTTGCTCTGATCAAGTCGGTCTCATAATGAAAGGTTCCGAATGATGTCCCTAACAACCCTCTTTCGGCTTGAACACCCCTTTCTGTTACACCCTGTGTATAGTCAATTCATTTTCTGTGTGTCCTTTGATCTCGCCGCCACCTGCCCTCTAATTTGACACGCCTACACTGGATCAAAGAAAGCCGCTGCGCAAAGGACACACAGAAAATGAATGGACCTTAGAGTGTGATATTCACCTGCGTGTGCGGGTCAGTGCTCGGCGGATTCTTCAGTATGAAGGTGTTCAGCTTGTGATTGAACTCGAGGAGGCCGTGGTAGCCGCACGCCTTGCACCCTGAGGAGTTGTGTAAATGTTCAGTTGCAAGTGAATGCGTATCTGTAGGACATACGTCCGCTTTCAATGTCCTATCTATCCTCAATCTGCAGATAGATAGGGCAAATTTAACTCCAGTAATGTGAAAACTATAGATAGATAAGTTATTGAAAATGAACGTAAGAGAAATCGAACTGTACTGTTCTGTAGAATGGCCAAAGCGGAAACTACCGACGCCACTATGATAACCTTCGCTGTTAGTTTTTATGCATGGTGTAAGCTGTTCAGTTGTAGATGGTGGCGCCATCGCTCATGTACTGTACTATGGTCGATCAGATGAAGTCTTTCGGTCGATGTTGATGACGTTTCGACGCCTAGATCGGCATTTTTTCATGGCTTGCGTATTTTGTGATCAGATATACAATGTGAAGTGTAATATATAATTACCTTGGGAGATGGTATTCCGCTTGGTAGACACGATGAGGTCGGTCTCAGGGTTGTCACATTCCGGGCACAAGACGAATTTGCGGATGAATCTGCAAAAGAACACGTTTTCTTCGGCAGTGGTCTACTGAGATCTACGACACTATAACACTGCGATCTAGTAAATTATAACGGTCGTTCATATGGTCTATCTATATGGTCTATAACGGTGGATTACTTGGGCCCAAAACTACCGTCGTCTACCGAAGTATGTCATATATCATATGACTATACCAGCTATCTACTGTGACATTGTTCTGTTGCAACATCGATATACCGCACTGTTCTACTACGGTCTACTGAAGTCTACTGAGGTCTACTACGGTCTACTGCGGTCTACTCACCCGTCAAGCAGGTCCTGCAGCTTGGAGGAGTCGTGGCTGCCGTTGACGATGAACCGCTCGTTCTTGTAGTCAAACTGCGTCTGCGCACCGAGCTCGCAACCGAAGTACTTCGTCGGGTCTGCCGGTTATGGTATAAATAAGACTCTGGCCTTGCACTAGGATAGTTAAGACGTCAAAAATATCAAGATGAAAAATCTAAATCTAATTGGGTTTGCCCCCTGTCATGCAAACCGTGCTGCGAATCACTGGATAAAAGTGGACACAATTGTGCCTCTGCAACCCCGTATGAGAAAAAGTGTGACGCTATGCCTAGTGTGAGGGTCAGCATACCTGTGAATTGTATTTCCTTATGGCAATAAACGATTTTTCATTTCATTTTCATTTCATTCATTTCATTTTCATTTCATTAATTTCATTTCATTTTCATGGTATGTCTAAATCTAAACCAGAGGTTTCATACAGTATAGTAGACGCCAAACAACTTGAGCAAAATGTGACGTGGTGGGGGAAAGTTTGCGCATGTGCACTTACGTGCAAAAAAACGACACACTTAAGTCTAAGTCTAACCACCGCACTCAGAGAGATTTAATCAACCATTAAGTCAGTACCAAATTTGAATTTACATACAAAATCCTTTACTTAGTAATCCTTAATGAATCATTAACTGACTCTGGGTACGGCGGTAAGTCTAACTATATAGATTTAATGGTCTGTGGATATGACTATCTAAATAAAACTGTATTCTTATTTAGCGACATTTTCGGCTTTATTGGAATCTATTTGAATTAACAAAAACGTTGATTTTAATCTTGAGGTTGAGGTAAATAAGATATGCCTTCCATCAAGTCGTAACCTTGTCCAGTAGAAGCAGAGCTCGTGCTTGGTCTTGGTTCTTCATCATTGATAACATCACTGACTGGTGTACTTTCTTTCTTTAAAAAGCAATAAACATCATAAACCATCTTCCTGGCTTGCCTTTTTATAACTACGTTCGAACGTCGTCGAGGCATTTTTAACCGTGATTTCACTGCACGCAACTGTATTATGCAGCGACGAGACGTGAACACAAAGCGGGAAACGATGGTTGACTGATCTACCAATAGCGTCGCTAGGCGCGCTCGATGCGATGCTCCTTCCGCACGCCGCGTCCCGCACCCCATGCCGTGGTGCGCAGTTTCATATATCAGATGGTTTCTGCGCATGCAAGGTCATTTGTTCAAGTTGTTTGGCGTCTACTATACTGATGGTGATTTGGTGATGTGTAAAGTCTAGTGTGCATTGGGACATCATTTAAGGCAGCTACTGCCATATTCATAGCCGTAGAAGGCATTATGTGTTACTAGTTATACAGTACAACTTTTTAAACAAGACTCACATGTGGCGGGTCTTCCGAGCGCCTTGGCCACTTCGATCATATTGACGATGACCGTCTTGATTCCGTTACCTTTGCCTTCCACCTGCAATCGAATACAAATATATAAGACAAGCGTAATATCCCTGTCCTCGGTATATTCTCAAATGATAATTAAACTTTGGGCATCGCAATGTCCTTGAATATATTAAACTTCCGGACCCAAAAGGTGCAAGGTCGTAGTCGACCACAAACGCGGACCACATGTGGCCGGCGGGAAAGCGACGCGTTATTACGTTTACACGAGCAATTTTTCGAGCAATAATTGACCGGCAATTTTAATTCCTCCGAGAAAAAAAACCCAGGTCTTGGATTTTTACATGTTTGTGATGTCGCTGTTTCTGGATCCAACGAGACAGGGTATCCTAGTGTGGGGGCAGAAGCAATGTATGAGCCTGCATGTTAATATCTTATGATTATGCTTATGATTGTTTCCGCCATATTGCTTCTAAATATTATGCTAGAGATACCGCTACACCACATGGAGAAATGAATATAGCTCAATAGCTATTGTTGCCATTGCAGTAAATGGCTTGAGCGAGCGGCTTGATGTCATAGTTGCTCGGAATTGCAATTGTAGTTGCCTGTGTAAGCGTACCTACAGACAGAGACGCCTGCGAGGGAATGCGGCTCGCCAAACAAAGGTAAGTAAATTTTAGTAAGTTTTTTTTATAATTGTTTGTATGAATGACAAAGTTATCTTTGCGGTTTTTAATAAATGTTTTATATCTTTACATCTATCTTAAACATTAGTTGTATGCGACGTATGCTACCCATGTACGATGACGGGCCGCCATTGCTTTAGTGACAGTTTTCAGCTGCCTCCGCAGCCGCTGACCAATCACAGCTCTCACAGCTACCTCGTCCTCCGCCGCAAATTGATGAGTTGTGTTTCAAAGGAAAATGTATCTATGCGCTCTCCACTGGACAAGTGCTCCCTGCTACAGGAGCGACAGCCCCAACATCCGTGGTGTAGGCGTACCTTGGCGCAGATCCGCGGCATCTTGTACCGGTAGAAGGCATCCGCCACCTGGCGGTTCACGTTCAGCGACCCCATCCTGGTCGGCTGTCGACTGCCGGACACTTAAAATTAGCTTTTTGGATAAATTATCACTCTTGGAATTGCGGTTGCTGGCTGGCGAAACTTGACACTGGATCTGCAATGGGAGAAATTACGGATTAGTGGGCGGATTTCATAATAATATTACAGAAGCCATATTGTGACTCTATCTTGGCTTGAACAAATTCGAAGTTTTAGCTTTCTTCTGTACAGGGTGTAACAGAAGGGTCTAGTCATATTTTAGGGGGTTGTTAGGGAGACCATTCTGAGCAACTTTCACTATGAAACCGATTTGATCAGAGTAACTTTACTGGACGCTCTAGAATCACAGTAAGAGTCATCCGTGAAGGATAAGGTTTACTTAATAATTTAACCCATTTTCTTTTTTCAATTTCACTGTTGTTTGCGAAAAATAATATTACGTGATATTCGCCGAGACCCCCCCCCCTCTCCCCAAAGTGAGATGAGATGATATTTGGCTCCCCCTCCCCCCCCGAACGCGATCACGTAATTAATGGACGCCCCCAGCTATAGCGAGGCGCAAAGAGCCAGTCTCGGGCCGCGCCAGCTACAAACAAACCGGAGTTTTGCGCCCCCGCTATAGCGAAGCGGTCAAAGTTACCCTCTTTATCGCGTACTGTACTGGCCTGTACACGAGTGAACTATGGTGCAGGTACAGACAAGCTGACTACAACGCTATGAGAGTGCAGTACAACAATGCGCTCAGGATCATCTGTCGACTGCCACGATACTGCAGCGCGTCGCAGATGTATACGGAGAGGAGACTCCCGGGCTTCCACGGTCTCATGAGGCACCGGATAGCGTCTACGCAAGAGCGGTACACCATGTTGCAGGCAGCTCTGGCACTCCGTGGACCTATACAGGAGACGTGGACGCGAGTACTCCTGACGTATAAGCATTAGGAATAATTGTATGTTTTGTTTGTTGTTATTTTATTATTTGTAATTATGTATATGGCTACGGCCGGAATAAAGAACAATTTATTATTATTATTTATTATAGCTGTCCCGGCCCAGAGCGGGTCTCACTGACGCGGTGCACGTGTAGGGCGGCGCTGACTGACCTGCAGGCGCGGGCTAGTGGAGTGACGTCATGCGGGCGCGGGGGCGGGGCGCGCGCGCGGCGGCGGCCAGTCACGTGGGCAGCGGCAGCAGCTTCCGGTGCCGGTTGCTGGAGTACGAGGACGCTCTGCGGGCAACGAAGGAAACCATTCAGTCACCAGTACCACTTGGCTCTGACGTTTGGCAGTCAGTCTCCCAAATAAAATTTCTTTTCTTATGTCTACTATGTCATAGATTGATCGATTTGATAATAATTGGTACCTACAGCCCTTCACGTCCTACCCGGGTAGTGCTAACGAGAAACAAATCAACACGAAAATTTCCAGGTTCTCGAAAGAGAACACAATGAAAGCAAGGTCAAGCAAGAGGTCGTCGAGGTCAACAGGTCGTCAAGGTCAACAGGTCGTCAAGAGCAAGAGGTCATCAAGGTCAAGATATCCTTAAGGTCAACAGATCGTCAAGGCTAAGTTGCCGTCAAGGTCAAGATGTCGTCAAGGTCAAGAGGTCGTCAAGGTCAAGAGGTCAGCGTCAGCAGTGAACACTAGGCTACCTGCAGGCGGTGTCCCTCGCGGTCTGCGGCGTCATGCACGCTCGATGGCGACGCGCCGCGCGGTGTCTGCGCGCCACGGACCGGGGACACACTCCGCACTGTACTGATGTATCTGCCGACAAGCGGGGGAAGGGTCACGAGACGAACCATACGACATGTCGAAGGTATTCTGGCAGAGCCGAACATGAGTTAAGAGTAAGATTGTTGCAGTAATACGGTGTTGCTTGGTCAAAAAG
Organism: Argyresthia albistria; assembly: GCA_963457715.1. Lineage (NCBI taxonomy): Eukaryota > Metazoa > Arthropoda > Insecta > Lepidoptera > Argyresthiidae > Argyresthia > Argyresthia albistria. The sequence continues at coordinate 326,788 of OY735269.1, forward strand.
CAGAAGATTAAAGAATCTTCTTTATTTATTCATACTTGTCATTAGTTTTAGTCATTTGTGCACTGACTTCCCTCTCTTTATCTATTTTTTTCCCGCCATCCCCAGGTTTGCTGGAAGAAATCTCTTTTTAGAGATAAGCTCGCCTTACCTTTCTGTAAATGTTGCGTGTTTTTTTGTTTTGGTGCAATAAAGTATAAATGAAATGAAGATTCCAAGCACCCCTACGTTCTTGACTTATTTGCAAAAAAATCTTATACTTAGTCGGTCCTGCTAGAACACACTCGATATACGAATCAACCGGCTGAGATATCCCTACCTAGATCTTTTCTCCGTCTCTGAAGTCTAGAAATTTCTATCCCAATCCCTGTCAAGTTCATGTTTTCAAGTACATGAATTATTACTATAAATTTTATTGTCTTTTGCTCAAACAGAGCGCGATTTCAAAGGAATTATCATTTATAGTGACTAAAATTGGAATTTGAAAGGAATCGGGATATGCCAAAGATTGGAGCTACAGATTTGACGAGTAGTTCGTTTATGAGATGTTTGCGATGCGATAAGTTGCTTAAATGTCTTCCTTATACGCTAACTCAACTAAATAAACATGCACTTCGATCTGTTGATAAAGTACAGCCGATCTGAATACTTATTCGGCTCGAAGGACCAAACGGAAAGGCAAATCACTGAAAGCACTGGACTTCCTTTAACTTAAAGTTTTCGAAAAGGCTTCCAGCAACGCCTATAATATTCATTTAGTTTGTAATCCAAGAAACAAGCCTTACTTACGCCTCTACATTCAGATTTCAGTACGTATTCAAATGTCGGTCGTCGCGGCGCTCACATCAATCATTCACGATATTCGCGTGCGAGCGCCGACGACATCATTTTACATTCGTGTTAGGAATCAGCAATATTTGTAAAGTGGAGGGCACAAACGAGTAAGGCACATACGTGTAGCAACTACGTGACTGAACTGAGCATTGATACGGTGATAGCTGATCCAGTCACTGCCAAGGTATTTTGGAAATATATCTGGTATCTGGAATATATTTTGAGTAAAAAGCGTAACTATTGTGCCCCTCAACGAATGACTTATTAGTCTGTAGTTGACGGTGTTTGGGACAAAGTTTCCATAATCCAAGCTTATTCCTTTCATCCATATGTACATACAATCAGTTCAGTTCAGTTCAAAATTTTTATTGACCATAAAATCATACTATTACTTAGTCAACGTCAATATAATATTAATATTTTTGTATACTACCGCCCGTTCGGAACATACACATACAATCCTAAATACAACGAGAGAGATCTCTCTGAAATAATTGCCTTACCAGTACACTCAGGACTTTGAAGTATCATCTTATCAAAACTTTTAATGAAGCATCATTCCTCAAGGTATTTATTCGATTGGATGGATTTATCAGACCCAAGAATATTTCCTTGTATTGCTAGCTGTAAGTAACTCCAATATTGCTTCTACGCGTACTAACTACCAACTCATGTAATTTATTTGAATAATTGGCTGAAAGTTAATTTAACTCCGGGGTTATTGGTAAACTCAACTCGTATATCAGCAAATGGGCAATTGGTTCCTCGATTGCCCACCCTGAAGCCTGGAGAATGCAATATTTTCGTTCGTTTTATGTAGAGTTAGTCAAATTACTTACTTTTGTTTAGCCTCGTTGAGAAACAAAATTTACATACATATATTATACACACCTTTATATCTATGCATTGTTTTAATGCAATTATTAATAAGAATTAATCTATTTATTCTCACAGAAAAAAAACTTTATCTCGTATAATTAATTGTTTAAGTTTTCGTATGTTTGCTGCGGCGATGGTTTAATTGGAAACCCGTGAATGTAACTTATCAGTTATCAATGTCATTGTCGTAAGCACACTTTGTAGTTAGCTGGTGAAATCCGGATTAATTAATGAATTCGTCGAAGTACACTGTTTGTGTACGATTCTGATTGTTTGTTGTCTTATAGTTTATCTAGAAGTCCAAAGTCTTTTAATACTGTACTATCGTCACTAAGCGGGTAAATAAAAAGCTTTTTATTTATTTCTCGCACACACAAACTACAAATCGTATGGGATTTGGATCCGGCAGGTAAAGATAAGAGATTAGAGATTTGTATTTTCCCTGTATATCCCATATCAATGTCAGTAAAAGCCGAAAGGTAAAAGTGCGGCAAAGCTTTATGGCAGTATACTTCCATGTTTTGTAGGCTTCAACCTTCCAAGTTTCTGACATCCTCAAAAAGCACAGAGGCGCCACATGAATATAAAATGAAGAAACAGAAAAGCTGTTGGACTATACTAACATTACTAACTAATCTTCTATTCTACATGCAGATTTTACTCATAGGTACCTTTACACACATACACACACACCCTCACACACACACCCACACACATAATATGTACTTAATTAAGTTTATTTCTGAAACTGAAACTGAATTATTTCAATGTATACTTTGTTATGGAGAGCGAGACCTTCTGGTACAGGTATTTTATACTTAATAGGAGGTCTTTACCTTGTATTAGTTATAAGTAAAAAGTTTTTGGAATAAACAATTTTTAATTTAATTTAATTTAAAAATAAAAAGCCTACAGTATTTTTGCAAGACAACACAAAGTATATAGTATATCGCACAAAGCTCGTCACAAAGAATTTCTAATCCGACAAAATAATGCAGCTACACCGTGCAAAATAATGCAGCTACACCGTGCAAAATAATGCAGCTACACCGTGCAAAATAATGCAGCTACACCGTGCAAAATAATGCAGCTACACCGTGCAAAATAATGCAGCTACACCGTGCAAAATAATGCAGCTACACCGTGCAAAATAATGCAGCTACACCGTGCAAAATAATGCAGCTACACCGTGCAAAATAATGCAGCTACACCGTGCAAAATAATGCATCTACACCGTGCAAAATAATGCAGCTACACCGTGCAAAATAATGCAGCTACACCGTGCAAAATAATGCAGCTACACCGTGCAAAATAATGCAGCTACACCGTGCAAAATAATGCAGCTACACCGTGCAAAATAATGCAGCTACAACGTGCAAAATAATGCAGCTACACCGTGCAAAATAATGCATCTACACCGTGCAAAATAATGCAGCTACACCGTGCAAAATAATGCAGCTACACCGTGCAAAATAATGCAGCTACACCGTGCAAAATAATGCAGCTACACCGTGCAAAATAATGCAGCTACACCGTGCAAAATAATGCAGCTACACCGTGCAAAATAATGCAGCTACACCGTGCAAAATAATGCAGCTACACCGTGCAAAATAATGCAGCTACACCGTGCAAAATAATGCAGCTACACCGTGCAAAATAATGCAGCTACACCGTGCAAAATAATGCAGCTACACCGTGCAAAATAATGCAGCTACACCGTGCAAAATAATGCAGCTACACCGTGCAAAATAATGCAGCTACACCGTGCAAAATAATGCAGCTACACCGTGCAAAATAATGCATCTACACTGTGCAAAATAATGCAGCTACACCGTGCAAAATAATGCAGCTACACCGTGCAAAATAATGCAGCTACACCGTGCAAAATCACGCATTTTACCCTTTTGTGCCGGCATGGGCTATAAGCAGTATTCGCGCCCCGACCGGCCGACACCGAAGGCCTTCAGCCGCATTGCGGATCCCCTAATTGGAGCTCTAGGGCTCTTCAGCCGCCACTTGGCACCTTGTTACCGCCCAGAACAACGCTCTGTTTAAAACTGTCTTACCTTAGTTACAGCTTGTTTGTTAACTTTACTTTAAAACCTACAGTTCTATGTAGGTGTATAGTATGGTATGTACTCGTAACAGCTTAAAATGGATTACTGCTTAGTTTAAGATGACATGTTACATTCTCGACATTACTCTACGACTCTGGCGATAGGTTGGGATATTATTCACGCAATTATTACGGAATTACACTGACGACCGGTAACCACAGTTTATGCTGGTTCCTAAAATACACTGACATAAAACCAGCCCATTGTTGTTTGTTATTTGGGCTGCTCGATCTATGTCATACTCAAGTATGTAAGTAAGAGGTTCATGTGAATATTTGGAATCGGGAGACCCAAAAATGAGTATTTAGCTGATATCAATTTCGAGATAGGTAAGTAAAACGTTAAGTAGGTTCTATTCCAGAAAAGCATTATCAGAATTTAAAAAAATATGAGTTACAAGTTGCTCTCTCATCGGGTTGTAGAACTCTCAAGCACGATGCCTATAGATCGCTACCATCTTTCAAAATACAGCGAAATGGCGTCCCGAGTCCACCGCCATCAATCCGTAACTCGATCCTCGATACACAAATCGATCACGACATCGAGGCGGCGATTATCACAACATCCGCCCGACCGAACAATGTCAGTCTACTGTGGCGCAATATCCGCTAAATATGGATAAAATGGCCGTTTTGCTCAGGAGTGTATCGGCAATGCGATCTCCTAATTGGCCCGTTAGTGTTATGCTATCGCGGCGCTCGCTGTCGAGGCTCTATGACCTTAGCTGGCTAGCCAAGAATAGCTGGATGTAGCTCCGGTATAGCTAAAATAACTAGATAAAACAATAGGACACGATTTCCTTGAGATATTTCATGTTGTTTGACTGGCGTCACAAATTTTAGATTATAATCATAAACAACACACAAGTATTCTCGTCAAAACCTTGGTGGAGTGAACTTGACTTGTACTCCGATAGTCTAGCGGTAATAATGTCGCATACGTTTACTTAGAAAAGCGATACATCGCTATCCAAAATATGAGTACAGTGGTACTAGTGGTAGTACAGATCAACGCTCTCTATTGCCAAGCTACCGCGTTCCTACTATAGTACTGGCTAAGGGTAACAAACAAACGCACAGCGGATTCTATTCTAAGTGGTTTTGTCTGTTCCTGTTCTCCACTAGCTTAGGCCATTGGGCGAGATCAGACTGGGGATGTGTATGGACTAACTAAGCCCTTGCGCCAAACACATCAGACTCATACAACAGTGTGATATTAATGCAATTTGAAATAGCGAGATGCAAATTGAAATATTTATGTACGTATACATATTTTCATGTAATCACAAAACATGTGACATACCTAACCACCAAGATTGCCTTATGCTCTTCAAACAAACATCAATATTCAAGGGGACATTATATTCCAATGTAATCAGTTAGAAGAATGATGAAAATAAATAAATAATATGCATTTGAGTGCTGAGTTGCATATTTCAATGCTCAATACAAATCTGAGTCAAAATATTTTTGTAAAAGTTCAGCATCAGCGCCTGAAGTGTTGCCGGAAGCAATGGAAAACGGCTTACAGCATAAAATCAGCGTCATCACAGAATGCCAATAACCAATAACCACGGGCAAGTAACATTAAACTTTTATGCATTTCTCAAGGCAACACGCAGTTCCAAGCCAAGCGTGCAGGTAACGTGATAAGCGCTACCTCGGATACTCGTTCATACAACAACACATCGAGCATTGCTTTTCTAATCGAAGTTTATACTGCAGGGCCTTGATTTCACCAAATGGCCACTCAATGACTGCGGCCCACTAGTATTCGTGATATTTCGTCAATTCTTTCCTTTTGATGGTTAACATATTGTTAGTTGAATGGAGACTGATGAAAATAACTGGTACACATGGTACCTATTGTAAAGCTTTATATGTTGTAATCCACGCCTGTCAAATTCACAGACCGAGACGCCACTGTGTGAATGTGGGTTTGGGCAAAGGTCTCAAGTTTCACGTAAAACATGACCACGTGGACCTCATTCATCTAAAGATATGTTTATTTCTAGCTACTTCATTTTGTCAATTAAGCAGTGGTAAAGTTTCTCGCTCAAACGCAACGAGTAAAGATTTATCGCGAAAGGTTGGTAGAGTAGAGGCTGCGATCGCGAAAGGTTGGTAGAGTAGAGGCTGCGATCGCGAAAGGTTGGTAGAGTAGAGGCTGCGATCGCGAAAGGTTGGTAGAGTAGAGGCTGCGATCGCGAAAGGTTGGTAGAGTAGAGGCTGCGATCGCGAAAGGTTGGTAGAGTAGAGGCTACGATCGCGAAAGGTTGGTAGAGTAGAGGCTGCGATCGCGAAAGGTTGGTAGAGTAGAGGCTGCGATCGCGAAAGGTTGGTAGAGTAGAGGCTGCGATCGCGAAAGGTTGGTAGAGTAGAGGCTGCGATCGCGAAAGGTTGGTAGAGTAGAGGCTGCGATCGCGAAAGGTTGGTAGAGTAGAGGCTGCGATCGCGAAAGGTTGGTAGAGTAGAGGCTGCGATCGCGAAAGGTTGGTAGAGTAGAGGCTGCGATCGCGAAAGGTTGGTAGAGTAGAGGCTGCGATCGCGAAAGGTTGGTAGAGTAGAGGCTGCGATCGCGAAAGGTTGGTAGAGTAGAGGCTGCGATCGCGAAAGGTTGGTAGAGTAGAGGCTGCGATCGCGAAAGGTTGGTAGAGTAGAGGCTGCGATCGCGAAAGGTTGGTAGAGTAGAGGCTGCGATCGCGAAAGGTTGGTAGAGTAGAGGCTGCGATCGCGAAAGGTTGGTAGAGTAGAGGCTGCGATCGCGAAAGGTTGGTAGAGTAGAGGCTGCGATCGCGAAAGGTTGGTAGAGTAGAGGCTGCGATCGCGAAAGGTTGGTAGAGTAGAGGCTGCGATCGCGAAAGGTTGGTAGAGTAGAGGCTGCGATCGCGAAAGGTTGGTAGAGTAGAGGCTGCGATCGCGAAAGGTTGGTAGAGTAGAGGCTGCGATCGCGAAAGGTTGGTAGAGTAGAGGCTGCGATCGCGAAAGGTTGGTAGAGTAGAGGCTGCGATCGCGAAAGGTTGGTAGAGTAGAGGCTGCGATCGCGAAAGGTTGGTAGAGTAGAGGCTGCGATCGCGAAAGGTTGGTAGAGTAGAGGCTGCGATCGCGAAAGGTTGGTAGAGTAGAGGCTGCGATCGCGAAAGGTTGGTAGAGTAGAGGCTGCGATCGCGAAAGGTTGGTAGAGTAGAGGCTGCGATCGCGAAAGGTTGGTAGAGTAGAGGCTGCGATCGCGAAAGGTTGGTAGAGTAGAGGCTGCGATCGCGAAAGGTTGGTAGAGTAGAGGCTGCGATCGCGAAAGGTTGGTAGAGTAGAGGCTGCGATCGCGAAAGGTTGGTAGAGTAGAGGCTGCGATCGCGAAAGGTTGGTAGAGTAGAGGCTGCGATCGCGAAAGGTTGGTAGAGTAGAGGCTGCGATCGCGAAAGGTTGGTAGAGTAGAGGCTGCGATCGCGAAAGGTTGGTAGAGTAGAGGCTGCGATCGCGAAAGGTTGGTAGAGTAGAGGCTGCGATCGCGAAAGGTTGGTAGAGTAGAGGCTACGATCGCGAAAGGTTGGTAGAGTAGAGGCTACGATGGCGAAAGGTTGGTAGAGTAGAGGCTACGATCGCGAAATACCGATTACATTTACTTGAGGAGAGTAACACGTTTATGTAGGGAATGTGTATGATATAAGCACTGCATGCAAATATAAAAAATCATATTAAAACGCATAGGCAGCAGAAATAAAAATACGGAGGTGTTTGATAACATGGCATAGGATAGTTATGAAAACAGTTTATCCTTGAGATTCCATAAAGTGGAATCATATCATACTAGATACTCAATCGCCTATTTCCGCTTAGGCAATAATGATAATGGACAATGCACGAAACATACAAACAGTTAACAGTAGGGTCATTGTGCTTTCTTTACCAGCAAATAAAATATTCTAGTTTTGTACGGCTTCGGGCCGTGCACTCTTGATATTGATTGATAAATGATAAAATCGATAGTTATGTTTAGAAGTCTTGTATTGATCAAGAACTATATTTAAACACACGATTAATTAAATGATAAAATGATATTGATGTGAGCCACACGGTGTGCTTGCTGTCCGTACGTGAACTGGTAATTTATGATTGATAGGTAAAGCAGGCAACCCGTGTGACCTCAATTATAACTACCTAATGCTACGGTGGCAGTGCACCGTACATGCTCCCGAGGGCAGAAAAGGAACAATAATAATTCAAAGAAAATAACTTGATTACTACTCTCTAATGAATGATATAATGCTAATGTTCCTATACTTAATACCTATTGGCTTGATGTAGGTATGCAACTTGATATAATGCTGGAATGCTTTGCTAATAAATGATTTTATATTAGGTACAAACTGAGTTCATTCAAAACTAATCTCTACCTATACATGAAATGTAAACAATAAAATTATGATATTAAAACAATTAACTAATGCTGGGTAGATACTCATATTACTAAAGTCTCATTGATAACGATTTTCTATAAGATCTAGTGAAAGTCGGTGACGACGCTTTGTCCGTTTTACTAGCACTCATTGGTTCATTTTGAACACCTTTCATCTCAAGTTGCTCACTTATCGGACTCATTAATACTGACACTCGCGCACTTTTCACACACACTGTTCACACTGCTGGGCCCCGGGGCGGGGCGGGCGGCGGGGGCGGCGGACTCGGGCGCCGCCGCCTCCTCTGCTCCTGCGCGAGGTCTCTGCCGGGGCCGACGTCGCTGCTGCTGCAGACGTCTCCAACATAGCACTGCTGCTACAGCGCATACAATACACACCAACACATAAATTGCTATATAGTGGTGTACTTCATGATAAGAAATTTTGCTTGATAATTCTGAGTTAGCCTTTATCATCTTGATATTGTCTTTGATTTCCTGTAACTCCTGAATCGGTCTGCTGTTCTCTGTTTCTTCTGCGCTTACATTGGTTGCTATTGATACGTTGATAATGTTATTGATGGGTGATATTTGTGGGATCAACAAATTTACTTCGGCGTCTAATCTGCTATAGTCCTGCTTGCGGCCATGTAAAATTACCTCATTGGTTTTGATTATGCATCCTTGATCAATGCTAATGATCCCAGTAGCCGTCAGCTGTTGCGCAGACACTTGATCGCCGCACATGATTCTCAGCTGACATATTTCACAGCAGAAATACAGGTACTGATTCAGATTGTTCATCTCGACCCACTTATTAGAGCATGGGCTTGAGACGGTTTGACATGAACTTGAGAGCTGCTCTGCTACGCATAAATCTTGATCTTTATTCATTTGGTGAATCGGCTTCCTGCTCCGACATAAATAGGTATCTCTAAATGCTTGATGTAGACATTCTTTGACATCTACTTCCGAGATTGACAAGTAGGCGTCTTTCTTCAAATTGATTGCTAGGTATTCTGATATTGGTATGACGTTGACCATTTTTTGTTTGATTTTCTGTGGGACTGATATGCTTTTGAATATTTCGTAGGTATCTCGGTTCAGCAATGGGATTTTTATTTCCATTATGAGATACTTTTCCATCATTTTGGTTTTGACAGAGAGTAGTTGATATATTTGTCTCAAGTCTTGATTCTCTCCAGCGGGCAACGTCATGTCTGATGATAAGTGGCCAGATATAATCGTCAACTGTTGATGAAGCTGATCTGGCGGCAATAGATGAATGATAGTTTTCCCCTTGTAAACATTTGTGGTGATGTCCAACAATTGTTCTTGAATGGCTTTTAAATTTGATAAGAAGTTGTTTGCTATAGAGAGCGATAACCATAGCTCTTGGCTTCGCTCGACATTTTGGAGTACTATATCCATTGAGTTTAATTTATTATTGATTTGATTTAAATGCTTATTGATCTGCTTGTGTTGCTTCTCCATAACTTGTTCTAAGCGACTCAAAACGCTATATTCTGCTTCGATAACCGATGTTTGATTCTTCCACATTGCTAATAAATGCTTTTGATTGTTTCGAATTAATTCAATGTCTTGTTGATATTGTTGGGCGAACCGGTCATCCAATACTCCGAACAGTGTATTTGTAAGATACCCGACACCATTGATAAGCCCGCGTCGCTGTCTAGATAGCGACGAGCGCGTGCCGGCACCGCCGGAGTGCTGCGTCAGCAGCTCATTGTAGTATTGTAGTTCGGAGAATCCGTGTAGTAATTGAAGTATTATTACGTCATAGCGGGAATCCCTGTCTGCTTGATATAATGCGCATGCTTGTTTCAAGTTATCTTGGTAGGCATTTAATGTTTTAATGCCTTCCCAATACGGTTGTAAATCGTAGTACATGATGATTTTCCAGTCTTCTGTGATAAGTTGCATGTTCGAAACCTTGTCCAAATAAAGTCCTTGCTGATCTCTTAATTTGGTGACATTAGTCATGCACTGGGAACTTGATATCAGTGTCATGAACGTCATTAATGCCATTGCCAACGAAACTAAACTATACCCCTTTTGTTGCTTGATAGGTTTGTTTTGATATGTGACACGGGTTGTTTTGTTGATGGTGGTGGATTGCGATTGCGATACTTGATTCGATTCGCTACCACCAGAGTCCTTGCCTGTTGGCAGTGCCGACAACTTGATAATCGGCCGCTTCATATAACCATTCTTGGTTTTTAATTCTGCGTCAGTTAGGTATGTTTTTGTCGGACTTTGTTTCTTGCTATTTGATATGAGCCGTAGTAACCATGCTAGTACATTTACGGCTTTTGTAAGCGAGCTGTTAGGGATCCACAGGCAGTTGACGACGTCACTATCATGCTGAGTGACTGCATTGACCTGATGCTGTGTCGCCGAACTCTTGATTTCTTCCTGTGTCTCGTATACAGGTTGCTCCTGTTCCTTTGCTTGATAATTTGCTAGCCACGCCGGTCCATTCCACCACAGAGAATGCTCATTAAGTTGTGTGGCGGTTACACCTCTACTGGCACAATCTGCTGGGTTTTCGGCTGATTTGACGTAACGCCAGCACGCTGCAGGCATTACTTTGATGATTTGCTTCGTCCTGTTAGCGACAAATGATTTCCATCGCCCTGGGTCACCCTTGATCCAACTCAGGGCCACCATTGAGTCGCTCCAGCCAAACGTCTTGATATTGTGACTTGATAGAGACTGCGTAACTTTCTCCATTAGTCTTGATAGTAGATGTGCACTTAAAAGCTCTTGCCTTGGTAAGGAGACATCTTTGCTCACTGGCACGAGTCTTGCTTTCCCGACCACCAGCACGGTGGAACCTTGTTGTTCCCCGTTTCTCATGATTTTACAATAAATAACGCAAGCATACGCCTTGATAGATGCGTCACAGAATCCATGTAATTCTATTTCATCTTGCTCTTTTGTACCCAACCACCTGGCAAGTCTTACCTTGTCGATGTTATGGATATCTGGTTTGCTCTCTTTTTGCTCTTGAGCTAAATGCTTTAGAGTCATCATGGCCAAAAATGATGCTGCTTTTGAGCCATAAGTGACTGTGGAGAGAGCGTATTCCTGTATGCTTGCTGACGGGGACTCTCTCCAAATGATCTTCTGATATTTTTGATCTTGCTCATTGACCCAAATCTGACGGTACATTTTCTCAATGTCCGCGGTGTATGCAAACTCGTACTGACGCCACTTGATAATCAGTGCTTGCAAATCTTGCTGCAAATTTGGGCCCCTCTCCATCAAATCATTCAAACTTTGACCCGATGACGTATTCATACTTGCATTGAACACAACTCGTAATTTTGTAGTCGTCGAATCGGCTCGAGTTACATGATGGTGCGGTAGGTAATATTCTAATTTATCGCTACCTACTGCCGGCGTCATATGGCCTAGTGATAGGTATTCCGCCATAAATAATTTATAATCTTTTTCTATATTTTGATTTCGGTCGAATTTGCGTTCGAGACTCCGAAATTGGGCAATTGCTTTCGATTTTGATGAGCCTAGATTATCTTCAAAGTTCGGTTTTAGGGGGAGCCGAACTTCATATTTTCCATCCTCCCGACGTGTGGTGGTAGACTTGTAGAAGTCGACGCACTGCTGATCACTTGACGATAAACTTGATGGCTCCGTGATGTCTTCCACTTCCCAGAATTTCTGAATGTCCTCGATGTTATTTAGGACGACGTTACACTGAAACGTTTGGACGTTTCCGCATAAAATCCACCCCAAGCGAGTCTGCTGAGCTATGGGTTGGCTTTGATCTGCTCGACATATACCTTCCATGATGATGCGAGAGTATACGTCCGCCCCAAATAAAATGTCTACCGGGCGACTGATGTGAAATTCCGGGTCTGCTAAACTGATGCTGTTGATATGTGACCACGCCGGCTTGTCGAATGAAAAACTAGGCAGATTGTTGATGAGAGTTTTCATTATGTAAACCTCCGAATTAAAGGTGTAGTTGCTGTTGATGGCCTTGCATGATATGCTCATCATCCCCTTACAACTGCTTTCTTTTACTCCAACTCCTGATATCACCCCTTTGCATCTCTGACGTCGCAAGCCTAAACGTTGAGCTGCATTTTCCGTGATAAGGGATGTTTGTGAGCCCTGGTCGAGAAGGGCCCGCATGATATGATATCTCCCGTCCGATCCTTGAATTTGTAACATCGCTGTGGCCAATAAGACTTCAGGAACTTCTCGTTGCAATGATACATGCGTGTTACTCCTCCCCTGCTGTGATTCATCATTTGTAGGGCCGGACGACGTGTTGTGGGCTTGCTTGAATGCTCCACAAATAGTGCTATTATGAAACCCACGGCAAGTTTGGCATCGCTTTTCCGAGAAACAAGTTTTACCTCCATGGTCATAAAGACAATTTTGGCATAAATTTAGTTTTTCTACCAAACTGCGTTTCTTTTGTGGCGTCAGCTCTAAATAATTCTTGCAAAAATAAATTCCATGTTTATTATTCTTGCAAAGTGGACATTTGAACTGTTCTAGATTATATTGAGAGCGCTGCTTCCCTTGTTGCGAAACTGTAGGCACTCGACTGCTGCTAAATGATTGCTTGTTAACTCGATCGTATTTTTGATTATGATATTTTGATGTTGCTTGATGTCCTTGATTATGACTTTGTTTCTGTGAAGGGTTTTCTTGCTTCCTTCGTGAGAATTCCAGGCTGGTGAACTTTCCTTCCAGGAACTCCAGAAACTCCTTGAGCGACGGCAGCTCCCTTGGGGCCTTGATGTGATCGATGTAGTCATCATGCGTATCTGAGTCCAACTTTTCTGATAAAATATAGACAAGTAATATGTCGTTGGCTATGTCACCACCCAGGTTTTTTACGGCATTTATACACTCGACCGTTGTGTCGTGCATGCGCTTGATAGCATTTACTGAAGCTTGCTGTATGACTGGCAAACTCATTAAGATTCTGATATGAGAGTTGACAATCTTCTTTTTGTTATCATATCTTGCAGTCAAAATGTCCCAACAGGATACATAATTTTTTGAGCTTATCTGGAGATGTGAGACTAATCTCTCCGGCTCGTCCTTCAGCTTGCTCCTGAGATACTGCATCTTTTGTGCATTGCTTAGCGATGGATTATTATGTATCGCTTCCGAAAATAGGTCCTTAAACGGTATCCACTGATTAAATTGGCCGTTGAATGTCGGGATGTCTATTTTCGGGGTTGATTTTTCGCGGTGCACCATGGACCAGAGTTTGCTGTTGATCGCTCTCTTGATATTGCCGTAGGTCGTTTCCGATTTCGTGAACGACCTTTCATAGTCTTGATTTATCCCCTCAAGTTCACTATCTAACTCCCAGTGAACTTTGTCGATAATTTTCCAACGCTCGCCGATGGTACTAAGCAGATCTTCTAACTCCCACTTTTCTGAGACTGTCTCCAGATTGATGTTGGAGACAGTCCGCTGGAATGCTCGGAAGTTACTTGCTTGCTTCCGCAGCATCTCATCCGTCTTGCTGTTACTGCCTGTTGATATCATCGGCTCGCCGAACTGATCTTGATTTTGCTCTTCCCCCGCCGCCGCCGCTGGTGCAACTTGCTTCACCGCGTCGGCTTGTAATTCTTGATAATTTTCCAAGATGTCCTTGATGCTTATGTACTTTTGCCTGACTACCTCGTAGTAATTTTCCGAAAAATATTGATGGGTTTTTACGGTTTCACCACAAAGCGTAATATGATTTACTTGAAACTCATTCCAATAGTCAGATAAAGTGTCAACGCGCCTTTTTAGATAAGAAGGAGTTTTCCTATCGCGACCGTCCTTTTTGAAATTTTCGAGAAGCTTATCCATAGCTCGCTCTACTTCCTGCTGCTTGCTGATTAAGTTCATGGTTTCCGCGTCCATGTTGCTTGATAATAAGAGTTAAAATTGGAAATCTCTTACTTGATCTGACGAGATAAGATGAAACGAAAATCCTGTTATCTTCGCTCCTCGTCTGCTCCTCCTTGATTGAGTCGCTGGAACGGGCGCCTTGCTGTCTCCGCTCCCTGATCGTGGCCTGAGCTCCTTGATTGAGCGGGACCGTTGATGATGCTGATGTGCCGGAATGAGAACCTACTGATCCTCGCCCCACTGACAGTAGCTCCTTGCTTGAGCTAACCCGTCACACTTGATTGATATTGATAATACGATTCGATTCCTTGCTTGAATCGAACGCGCACTGATAGTTTGATAATCCTTGATAGTCACTTGATACTGATCCGTCCACGCACAATCACTATTCGTATTCACAAATATGACGCACGCTTTTCACGCCGGAGGTCCAAAGTATGTCAAATGTTCCACGCGACGCGAATGTTTCGAAGGACCAAAAAAGATGTACGGCTTCGGACCGTGCACTCTTGATATTGATTGATAAATGATAAAATCGATAGTTATGTTTAAAGTCTTGTATTGATCAAGAACTATATTTAAACACACGATTAATTAAATGATAAAATGATATTGATGTGAGCCACACGGTGTGCTTGCTGTCCGTACGTGAACTGGTAATTTATGATTGATAGGTAAAGCAGGCAACCCGTGTGACCTCAATTATAACTACCTAATGCTACGGTGGCAGTGCACCGTACAAGTTTGTTTCAATGTCTACAATATCAACGGCTTCCGAGAAGAATTTATATTATCTACTACATGTTTTTGTGTAAATAGAGAGAATAACAGGGACACGCTTAATATTTTACATGTGTTTGGTAGATTAAGTTACTGAGATTTATAGCACCGAGTCACACTAGATAACTACCCTAAACTCTGGTATATTTCTTCATGGATGAAATCGATTTATAAGAGTTGTAATCTTGGACGCGGAAGCGAAAGTTACTTCACCGAGACCTTCGTAAATGGCAGTTCGGTATTGTGGCAATGCCCTAAAGTCGGTGGCATACTACACAAAATAAAAGGCCCGTTTTGACAGTTCACGCCCATGAAGTTTTAACCCCTAATGCGTAGGTAATAATAATAAAAGCCAACTGGTGTGTACAAGCAAAGCGTACAAGACAGACAGACAGACAGACAGACAGACAGACAGACAGACAGACAGACATACAGACAGACAGACAGACAGACAGACAGACAGACAGACAGACAGACAGACAGACAGACAGACAGACAGACAGACAGACAGGGGTCGGGTACGGAACCCTAAAAAAAAAAATTGAGCCGCCTGCCATCTCCGTATTCTTTGGATCTGTTATCGTAGTTATCAGGTGCGTATACATACAAAACACAAAAAATACGCGTGTAGCACCGTACACGTGTTAGAAGTAAAACTTCTGTAGCTAGATCATTAAGTGGTACCTATACTATACACCTATACCTACCTATACTAAAAGAGATTTAAATTTCCAATTTTGAGATCCAATCTCTGCTTCAAGTTACTTTTAAGTTTCAGACGTCCGATTATTTGAAATTATTTTATACTTGTACTTACTTTTAATACGTCATGTCATTTATTTCCCACCATTCCTTATCTACAATTTGTCGCGCTCGTGGTGATATACTTAACTCATTCAATAGTGTCACTACTATTTGCATCTCGCTCAGATTATATACCATCTGACGTCACGTCTTTAAGCCGTCTCGCTCAAATGTATGCATTGCTTTGCTTGTCTCTGTGCCCAGTCCCTTTATTTAATTGATCTAGTACGTATTTTCAACTATTCCAAGTTAATGTGTACCTGCGGGGCTACCACTTGCCACTCACCTCAGTCGCGCAGATAAATGACAAAGAAGATGGCTAAATCAATATATGGACGACTGCCCCAGACATGTACAAAGACTTCTCAACAGCCAATAGCATTTAAATATTCATTCATAAATTTAATTTACTGCGTCTGTATTTAGTTTGTAGAGCTTGAAAAAAAAAATTAAATATAGGTAAATAAGAGTTGTTACTCAATACTCCGTGATTCCAATATGATTCCGTGACCTTTGCCGTCGCTACAAATAAGCACCATTTTGCAATAACATGCAACATAACGCCATCTAGCCACTCCTCTGGAAACCTCCTGTTTTCAACAGTTTTGCTAGTTGGCAATTATGTTGCATGTTATTTTTAACGATGGCAAAAGTCACTTATCAATGGCGGAATCATAGAGTATGAAGTGACAACTCTTAATTATTTAATCATTTCCTTCAAGTTCTACAAACTAACTAAAGACGCAGTAATTTATGAGAGAATATTTAAATGCTATTAATTGGCTGTTGAGAAGTCTTTGTACATGTCTGGGGCAGTCATTTTGCCAAATTGCCAACTCCTTTCGCGTCTCAATGATGTTTCTCCATAAAATAGCGCGCATTCATTATGATATGACATTAAATTGTGACAAAATGCGTGGCTGGGGTGACTGGCGTGCCTTATGCTACCCCCGCTAACCTATACATACCTACTTTGCTAGGATTTTTTAGGGTTACTTCATCGCGAAGCGATGACGTAACTCTTATTTAATTTTATTCTTGACATTTCCTTAGTCCGCCATACGACATACCTCGATTTTTATATTTTACTTCAACATTATTGACTGGCATGAAGCATTAACTTTAAAATTACAAAAGCTTATTAAAATCAAAATCGTATAATTTCAACAGTTATAACAACAATTCAACTTTAAAATATGTATTACAAAAATTACATACAAACAAATAAGCGAAACAATAAGCCATTAAACTTATGGCTCTGTATACTGTAGACCTCGCTTTGGCCGTTTACTACAGATAAACATTAAATAGGTAGGTATAACACGTACTTAGTAGCTAAACTGCTAATTTGTGACTTGAACTGCACTATATAATAAAAAGTGGCTTTAGAATAGTTCTAGGTACCTACTTATTGTTTTCAAGAAGTCTTAATGCAGCCATCCATCACATCGGAATTTGCTTGAAAACTAAATATCACATTTGGATGATTCTAAGTGACTTTATGCGATTACTAGCTGCCCGTTGCGCGACTACGCAGCGCGTTTTAGGTACCTATTCCATAGTTACCGGCCACAAAACGATTCGTTCATCATTTTAGAAATCCATATCGACCCGTATGTGACATTGATGAAACTCTTTTCTTACAAACTGTATGGATCGCATCGCACAGCTGTCAAACATAAGTTCCGGTTCCAACAAAGAGGTTGAACGAAGTAGTTTTTGGTCACGTCACTGGTTTTTTTTGCCCCAGCCAGCGGCGGCGGCGCCATCTTGGCCATACCGGAAATCAAGAACTCGTGGAAGAATGCTTAAAATAATTTTTATTTGTTAACGTTTCATCAGGTTTTTCTCTCATTAATTAACATTCTTTATTGTACGAATGTATTATTATCTTATCTGATAAGTTAAAAACCGTATTGAAAATAGTTGCGGTTTTAAAAGTCTTCAGCCGACCCTGACGTCACCGATTCCAATTTCCGTTACATTTCTTAGCCACTCGTGATAGCACCCGGCTAGTAGCAAGTGAAAAGCAAATATATGAATAACCCATAGTTGAGAGGTTAAATAAATTTTACCCCCGTGCCCCAAGAAGTTTTACTTCAAAAAGTTTTATTTCAGTAACAAACTTAATTTTAGATTGGAGCTTCCTTTTAAGTAAGAAATACCTGTACCACGAAGCCCCGCTCTTCCATATCTGGGTATTGAGTATGTGGAATCTAAGCTGGGTATTGAGTATGTGGAATCTAAGCTTGATTTTGAGTAGGTAAAGTTAATTTTGATTGCATAATGCATACATGAACATAATGACTAATGTAATGAAATGACGTATGTACGCCAGTGTGCCATTCGGACCTATAAACATTAAACATTTACATATAGGCACATACATTGCTTCTGGCCCCACACTAGGATACCCTGTGCCGTGGGAACCAGAAACAGCGACATCACAAACATGTAGGTAAACATCCAAGACAAGGGAAAGAATAGGTTTTTTTTTGTCCCCGGCCGGGATTCGAACCCGGGACCTCTCGCATGGTAGGCAGACGTGCAACCGCTGCGCCACAGAGGCCGTCATGTAATCAATCTGAAGGTGTCCGAGGTAGGCTGATCCGAAAAAGAGGAGTATTGATTTTCTGGCAACAAATGCAGTTTTGTGCCTCTAACAGAACATACGGGAAAAATCGTCACGATATATTTGCAGGAACTTATTCAAACAGAACGCGACTCAGGCGCTTTCTGTAGCCAACCTGCTTTTTCTAGCCGACTACAAACCGTCAGTTTAGATAGCTATGTAAATCGGGCTTGTTTGCAATTCGACGCAGGATGTTAGTTCCTTGTAGGCTGTAGTCGGGGGGTGGTGACTAAATCGATTGTGGTCCGCGCGTGCGTACTGAGCTCACTCCGCAGTATCCTGCGAAGCCTTAACGCCTGCTTAAAAATAACGGTGTCTTATACAGCCGTATTGCCTGATAGACAAGCATTTGAGGTGTAAGCAGAGGTCAGTGTTGATGTTTGGATTTTAGGGAATCTATGTTATCGCGACGCAGAAAGCAGAATATTTTATGACGTAAGGACACTTTAGGCTTTATTTGGAGGACTTCCAAATGAATAGTTTATGGGTTGTCGGCACAATATTACGCAGTATGACCGTCAAATGTAGCCTCAGGATTTAATCTAAAACTATGGCTTATGAATTAATTATGCCCACCTTAAACTACGATATCATATTATTTTATACTTAAGTATGAGCATTCTTTCAGGCTGCGGGACGTTCGGCTTTGGAATGAGCTTCCTTGCACTATTAGAGACAGTCCCACACTTTTCTCTTTTAAGAAACGTATTAAAGAGCACTACCTCTCACTTTCTTAAAAGTTATTGTATTTATGTAAAGTGTATGTAGTATATCGGTATGTATTTAGCATTTTTCCTACATTTATAGGTATTTAACTTATTCTAGTGTATTTTATTTAAATCAAGTACATATATTGTGGGGTATATTGTGCATTGCCTACCCTTTCATTATACATTTTCCTTTCACGCCTGGTTTGTTGGAAAAAATCTCTTTTTAGAGATAAGCTCGCCTTTGTACATGTACTTTCTATTAATGTTACCGTATAAATGATTGTGTCCAATAAATAATTGTGAATAATTTTATTCTTTTCGCACGCATATGCGAAAAGAATAAAATTTCATATGAAAATCACTTGTTCAAGTTAATTGCAACAACAGTAACATAATCCCAGTTATCCTAAAGTCAACAAGACGCATTTGTGTAAACGCTACCGAGTTTTCTTTGACGTCATCCTGAAAACTGATCACATGGTTAAGATTCCTGACGTCATATTTTTTGCAGGGTTCGTTGACTTGACATGTAGTATTGGTCTCTAAATGCCTGTACTAAGGAGCATTTTGGTGAATACGTATTTTTTTTGTGGTAAATTCTTGGTTTAATACCTAGACGACTCGACCATCCGTCAACAGTCCACGGTCCGTGATTTTCAAC
Source organism: Argyresthia albistria (assembly GCA_963457715.1). Lineage (NCBI taxonomy): Eukaryota > Metazoa > Arthropoda > Insecta > Lepidoptera > Argyresthiidae > Argyresthia > Argyresthia albistria. Next base: position 346,513 of record OY735269.1, read on the forward strand.
CTTCTTGGTAATAAAGTTCAAACCCTATGAAAAAACAGAGGGGTCTTGTGGACATTGGACAACACAGTATATAGGTAGCATGGCAGTGGGACGTGATTCGTGATACGTTCAAAATGATAAGCTGTTGAAACTTTTGCTCAAATTAAAATCGCACTTTTGTTAAAATTAAACAATGGCAAAAGCTCAGATGTCAGATGCCTACACATGGCTATTATGAAACGTGTGTTGAGCATGTCATAAATGAGATACGAGTCGAGATACGACTTCTGAAAATTCGTATTCTGTAGGTTATATTTATCATACTGCTTGTCACAGCTGTCACCTTCAATCGCTCGTCAAAGGACTTAAGTTTTAAGTTATATTGCCTATCCGAGCCCATAATCGGCAAGATATCAGACGAAATGAAAGGAAGCCGTCGACCTCTTCGACCGTGACATAGCATTACCGACACACCAGCAAGTCCAGCAACCGAGTGCGGAAGACGTAATTGTTATTGGCGATCAGTGCGAAAACACAGATATAACTCGGTTATTTAATCCGTCGGATTGACGCTTTGACCTACGACGTGTGGGCCGTGTGAACGAGATATATTCCACTGTTTCAAGACTTGGTAAAACCAGCAATTTACTAATGTCTCAGTGTGAAATTTGACCACTCCACAGTGTTTTAGAGTTGCTTGGTTGCGGACATTTTTAGTTGACGTAGCGTACGACGATAGAGTAAGTAAAAACAAACCAAATTGCCCAAGAAACCCTAAGTTAATTATTCTTAGTTACCGAGTTATTATTTTTTAAAGATGCCTATTCGGAGTGTGCCTAAAATGAGAAAAATATTATTTTTTATTTAATGGTCAAAATTCAAATCAGCTATTTATAACCACATTATAACACGCTTCATTACGCGTTATTTAAGCTTCATAACGGGTATGAATTATAAGTAAGTACAAAAATATTATGTAGCAAAAAAGCAAATTTATTATGTTATGATTTCCTCGTACAATTTTCTTTACAAGTGCTGGCCGACATTTTGTTCTGTCCCTATAAAAAAAAATCAGCTACCTAATTCGCTGCATGGTGAAATTATTCGCACTTAACTGAAACTTAACTTGGCGCCTGTATGAATTTAACTAGCAATTTTTGTTGCACGTTGCTTTTTCTTCTTGAGCGTGACGCGGGAAGGGGTCCACCCTCATTTGGCACTTGCTGAAACCCCGCGTCAATACACAGGTACTTTCGATATGCTCAAGAAGAAAAAATATCCGAGCAGTGTGGTCCATGTATTTGGATATCAGACGATGAAGTGAAAAAGAGTTAGGTACTTTTGATTCTTTGGTTCCTCCACATTGGTATGTAATTTGTACATTTTTTTTTATGTTGCCATTAAGTTTCCCACTGCTGGGTAAGGCCTCCCCGTGTTGCAACCACAATTCCCTATCCTGGGCTACGTCCGTCCACCCTGGCAGAAACTTATTGAGATCGTCCCGCCATCTCCTCCTCGGCCTGCCCCTATGCATGTGTCCATCTTGTGGCACCCAGTCCGTCCAGTCAGCAACGTAGGTTAGGATAGGCAGGATACACATATCAACAAGTTTACGTTTTAAAGTTATAGGAAGGGTACCCTTCATTAGTTCCTTCATAGACCAAATTTGGACATAACTACAGAAAATAAATGAATTTTGACCTTTGACTTTTGATCAGCCTGCAAGTCTCTAGCTGATGGCTCGCACACAAGCATCAAAATTTGGCTCCTTTACACAGGTACACAGTAGACAGGGCCTGTGCACAGTGCATTCAGTCAGGCCAGTCATCAGTCCTATATTCATTCATTCCATTCAATGCATGCAGACTGGTCATCTATTCTCTATTGATTAGCCTAATGTGACTTGACTGAATCACTAAACCGTACAATCCTCTTTTTACGGGTTATCAAAATTAAATGCAAAGAATGATTGAAACACGAATGTTGTGTGACATAGAGAATTGTGATCACACTTAGTCAAATGTTAGTATAATTATTGCGGTACATATTCAAAATACCTCAATTTATAATAATAGCACATTAGTAGATTGTGCATCAAAACTCGTGGTCCCTACCAGAAAAGTGGGCAATCCAATCTCGCAAAAACTTACTTCATTACATAGTAGAAACAAAGATGTAAGATGATACCAAGGAATATTACAAGTAAATGTATTATTCCTTGATAAAACAAATAATGATTTGCAATATGGTAATGTCTCACTCACCAAAGTATCTTGCTAAAGTCATATAAAATGGTGGCGCCCCTATGGACGGAAGTTGACCACCGGGATGAATTGTTGAAGAGTATTCCGTCGCAGCGGGCTCCGGGATGGACCACCACTGAAATCGCCGGTGCACCGACCTGGCAGGGAAAAACTATTTATACACATTTTTTTTACGCAGGGAAACGAAGGAAAATCGAACTATTCATAACAATATTGCATCTGCCTTTGCCGAACCAGGTGGCGAAAACGTGGAACTGATCTAGAACCAGGATACTAGAAAACCTATCAGAATTTGATACGTATGCAGCAAGTAAATATAAGATTCACCGAACCTCTACGCACCTTTCAATTGACTATGAATCACACGCAGAACTGCTAGCAAAGCAGAAACAACACACTTTCACAAGTTTCAGGATCGATCACCAAGGAACATGAAATAATCTATATTTTCATCAAACACGAGCACGTTGCCTCGCTAAAAATGACGACAGAAAATAAATGAAAATGGACACTTTCTTGTTTCTGCTTTCTGGCACCAAAGTGGAACTATGTTCACACCGGATGTAAGTATAAAATAAATCATCGAAGCAATCTTATAATTTTTGAATCGTCTAGGTTTGCACATTCATAAAGATAAATTTTGGATATACATGGATATTTCATGACTAGATTTTTTATTTATAACTGTTGAATAACTTGTAACGAGAGAACTACAATGAATTTTACAAAATGATTGAAGATTTTTTGAAAATTGACAACCGGAAATAAGTTCTATGATATGTCAAATCTATGAATTTATGTGTTTGTCTATGTCCAGTATTTCTTTTTCTTCGTTGAATGCCAGGATCTCAGAACAAATAGGCCAGGATTCGGCGTTTAATCTGAGGCGGTCAAACCTAATATGAGCTTATATAATTGAAACAAAAAGTAAACTTTCGAAAAAACCGACTTCCACAAACCCTATTTGATTAGATTGAGTTTAATACTAACTGTAACCCCTTATCCCCCCCTCCCTTGGGGAATTAATTTTGTCAAATGCTATATCAGTGCTACCCCACGCGACTAAGGAACCCCTGTACAAAGTTTCATGGCTCTAGGTCCACCGGTTTAGGCTATGCGTTGCCTGCCCGTCAGCCACGCATTGTATTTGTACCTAGTATTGAGCAGATCTGGTGGCCATATGTGGTCTTCATCAGCAGTTCCGCATCACAATATTATGCTTACCATGTGCATTTGCACGAGTTATTATGAAAAACACAAAAATCACTATAGGTCTGCCTATAATATTTGAAGAGTTCTCTCGATTTCTCCAGGATCCCATCATCAGATCCTGACCTGGTATCAATGGGACCACCCTTGAGATATTACCTATACGCCGAAAAAAGATTTGTTCAAATCGGTTCATAATTGGCGGAGCAATCGCGTAACAAACATAGAAAAAAAAAAAAAAAAAAAAAAAAAAAAAAAACATACGGGTCGAATTGAGAACCTCCTCCTTTTTTTGAAGTCGGTTGAAAAAGCCAGCCTGGTTCCAGGCAATTTTCAAAACAAGACAGTTTAAAATTGATGGTCTTATAGCCGTTCAGCCGAGGTTCAGCCTTTGCCTGGTTATCCGACAAGGTGAACAGGAGGTGAACAGTTAGTTTGTCTCTGTTCTACTAAAATTATGAAATAGCGCTATACAGATCTTCTCTTTCCCTCCAGCAACGTTCGGAACAAACAGTTAAACCATGTATTTTACTAGATTTGGCTACCGTTTTTGCGATATACAAATTACCTACGTTAAAAATTGTTAACACACAATGAACATATTATTATTAAATATTGTAAAGCTGTTATCGATTTATTTGAAAAAAGGTGAACGGTTCGGTGACGTCACACCTTCCGCGAGCCTGCTTTTAGTTGATCATCATAGTACGAAATAGAAGAGCAAAATCGTTCCCAGCCTGCTTTAAGAGTGGATATTAGGCCTCCTCGGCCTGCAGTCTTCCAACGATCTTTTGGCCGATGAGAAACGTTCGGCTTGAAGAGATTTGCCAAGCGTATGAATGCAAATGCATCAGATTTATTTATTATCTGTGATGATTATTTGACAGCCGACGTCACACGTCAATGCTTTTCTTTTCTTCTTTTCTCATCTCTCCTCTTTTGACGTGCGTGCATTTGATTTGACATGTAAAAAAGAATCGTAATAATGGATCGTCTTTCATCAGTTTTCTAATAAAATATCTTGTGTTCGGCATCTACAATACATTTATTGGTCAAATTCATCGTTACTCCAAGTGCGCACAGTTTAAAAAATGGTGAGCTGGGTTGAAGCAGTTCTGTTAGGTTATGAAATTTTGAAGGATTTGTGCTGATATAGGTATTTATCGGATTTCAGCAGTCCTGTCGGCAGTTGATATACTGCCCAGCGCGGTGGAAATGCGCTGTCCCAGTCAAATTCAAAACTTCAATCCTTAGCATCAAAACTGAACAGGTAATATAAAGTTATCATTTATTAGTTATTTCATAGAAACATATCATATAATAGGACTATGATATCATAATGATAATCTGTAGTAAAATGACATAAGTTTGCAGTTTATCACTGTTTTACTTCCAGACTCATCAAATTCCTGAATGGCGTCGCTACTCAGCTAGAAAAGGCTTCTTTTCATCAATCATCGAGAACATAAAAGAAGATATAGAAAAAAATAAAGAAATGAAAGAAAATATCAAAAAGTTCAGAGAACAAGCAGAGAAACTTGAGAACAGCGATGCATTGCAGGCAGCAAGGCGGAAGTTCCATGCAGTTGAATCTGAAGCTTCAAAGAGTTCTGAAGTTTTAAAAGAAACCTTAGAAGGCATTAAGGGAAAAGTTGGCTCTGTGTTAGAAGAAGCGAAGCAGACAGATTTTGCAAAAAAAGCTGGTAAGTTGAGGTGGACCAATTGAATGGTGTCTCAGACTTACCTCCCATTTCTGAAAGACCAATCAAATACCTATGAGCATTAATCGATAACTAATTCAAAATAGCAGTATGTGATTAGCTGAAATGAGTTTGACAAGAGTTAAACAAGTTGTTACGGCAAATTTTCTTTTTGGAATTCACCGGAGAACAATTGAAATATTGCGGTGCCATCTCCAAAACTAGAAACTGGCAGAATCAGCAAATCAATGGAAGCCATCAATTAAGAAATTGTAGGGGCGCTAGATTTCCTTGATTCTGTAACAGGCATCATTATAAGAATTGATCATAAATTTATAACTAATTATGATAGATACAAGAGATTGTTTGCCGTATTGTGCAGCACAATATTGTCAGGTTTCGAGTAATGCCTGAGTTTGAGTGAGTTTGTTGAGTAATATCAAAGAGGTTTATCATAACCATTCATAATTGTTTTTCCAGGAAGATTTACTGAGGAGTTTTCTAAATCTGCAAAGGATGCAGCTGAGAGCATTTCCGAGGGAGGACACAAGCTTGGACAGACAAGTGCTTTCAAGACATTTTCTCAAGTTCGTAAATGTATATTGAACCTTTAAATGTCCTTACTATGTGGCAATGGTATTTTGCTGGTTTGGCCATACTCATAGTATACCGGGTGTTTGGAGTATGAAATGGAGCAACAAAACATTCTGAGGAGTTAGGGACATCATTCTGAACAACTTTCACTATCAAACCGATTTGATCAGAGCAACTTTAATTTTCACTCTTTACAAATCATCTGATAACCGCTCGCCCAAAATGTATTGAGATGTCAAAAAATAGTTGCTCTGATCAAATTGCTTTCATAATGAAAGTTGTTCAGAATTATGTCCTCTACTCCCCAAAAAAAATTGTCGCTTCATACTCCAAACACCCTGTATAGTATTGAGGCAAAGTGTGTGATGATAAGATATCATTCATAATCCTTACATTACTCTCATTCTCATGTAATATAATATTATGTCATATTTCTTATTCTTTTGTTGTTATTTAGAGAAACGTATGGGAATTATTACTAATTAAGAGAGCTAGACAGACAGACTTGGAGTTTAAAGTGTTCTCTTTTGCTTCAGGCTACAGAGGTGGTAAAAAATGAGATTGCATCAAAAAACTTGCAAGGGCGAGTCTATATCTCTCCTATGTCATTGAGGAGACGTGTGGAGGTAAGTCGTTTTACCGTTACAAGGGCGTAAGTTCATTACTTTATCAACACACCTGCTCGTAAAGTGACCCTTATGACGTTCGTTTTAGAATCATGAGCCTGCCTATTATACACACGTGCGGTAATAATATTACAACACTAGTGTGGTAATGTATGTAAATAGGCTATGCTTATAGCTATAATAGCGAAAGCGCGAAGTACCGGGTTGTTACTAGCCGGCGCGGCACGTCTGCACGGCAGCACGGCTCAACACTTTTAAACGTAAATTATTCCATTGGCTTCTGCAAAGCTGTTTTTACTCTGTTGACGAATTTCTCAACTTTAAACATACATGAAACCGGTCTTGGCTTTTATTGTTTTTCATTACCTTTTTACCATTGTCTCTGCAAATAAATTTCTTATTTCTGGACGCGGTCGACAAGCCAAATCCGGAATTTTGAGCCGTCGCTATAGCCACTGTCATACTATTTGTGTACAGAATCACGGCCCGGAATTCTGACTCTGGTACAGAGCACAGTGTTTTAGAGTTGCTTGGGTGCGGACATTTTTAGTTGATAGCGTACGTCGATAGAGTAAGTAATAATAACCAAATTGCCCAAGAAACCCTGCGTCAATTATTCTTAGTTTTTTTTTTTTTTTTAGTTTTTTTAAAAACAATAAATTATCTTATAGCGATAATTCTCTTTGTCACACGTGCACATAGGGAGCTCATATAAGCACATATAACAAATAACTGCATGTTCATGCTTGTGTGCAGGTGGCGGAGGACGAGCGAACGTTCGCGCCTGACACGGAGACGCTGGGCGTGGAGCTACATCGCGACTCCAAGTTCTACCAGCAGTGGGAGAACTTCAAGAACAACAACCAGTATGTCACTAAGGTGAGCACCCGCCGAGGAGGGCGTGGTGGAGTACGGCTCAGTCTCACTCGTGTCCGAGTAAAGGCCTGTGCCCCTCGGTGGGGACAATAATGGGCTACATTTACTTATGTCAATAAGGTAAGATTGACACAGCCAGACCCGTGAGTCGGGTACTGAAGTGTGATGTCATCCATGTAACCCAAATTGAATATTTTTTTAGAAAGACAGAAATTTGCAGTTTTCAGATTTTTCCCTTTACTTGTGCTATAAGACCTTGCTTCGTGTCAAATTTCATGATTCTAGGTCAACGGGAAGTACCCTCTAGGTTTTGATTCCCTTGCGAATATCAAGCAATTTCAGCAAAATTGAGACATGCGGTATATTTGAATTGCGTTGACCTATAAGTTTAATATTTTTACAACTATAAGAAATTACAGACTTGAGTAATAGATATTAATTTCAACATGATACCTCCACGCGTTCCTGAGCAAAAGGGTTCGTGGTTGGTTTACATGGATGACATCACACTTTTTTTTTGTGTAAACCTAATTACACGTATTACGCTCTCCAAGTGTGATCGGAACCCTTGGTGCGCGATTCCTACTCGCACTTGGCCGGTTATTTCCTTTTAAGGATCGGAACCCTAAAAAAAATTACTTTGAACTTTTGAACTGATTGAGATCTAACTAAACTAAGCAGATCCTCTATAGATCTCATCCATTCTCTCTCATCTTCTCTTCCATTTACGGGCCGATTTCACGATTTTTGTGTCACACGAATGAGATCAATTCACACCATTGACGCGTCATTGGCGTGACGTGAAATGCGGTGTTACGCACGCTGCAAATAGCGTTGCAAGCGTTTCGGATCTGCTACGAGCGTTGTTACGGCATGCCATGCTGCAAATAGCGTTGCAAGCGTTTCGGATCTGCTACGAATGTTGTTACGGCACGCTGCAAATAGCGTTGCAAGCGTTTCGGATCTGCTACGATCGTTGTTACGGCACGCTGCTAATAGCGTTGCACGAATCTTCTACGAGGGTCGATTTCACGAATTTTTATGTCACACGAATGAAATTAATTTAAAATTGACCCTTACGTAACTCATCGCTAATGCTAGTAGTCAACTAACGAGTGGACTTACTTAATATTACTACTAAGTACTAGTGTGCAGTTGTAGATGTAGTGTCGCTGTTTTTGTACTTGCCATATGATGGCACATAATCAAACCACAAACCAACCTCATAAAGTACACCGTGATCACCAACGGCTTGGGATACATTAAATGTGTTATTTCTGTGGTTTTCCCGATAAATTCCATGTTGTATTTACCTATTTATTCAGTTAATTATTTGTGTCTTTAACAATTCCAGGTATTAGACTGGAAGATCAAATACGAGGAATCAGACAACCCCATGGTGCGAGCGTCGCGCCTCGTCACCGAAAAGGTCAGCAGCCTCTTCGGCAACCTCTTTGAGAAAACCGAACTTTCGAAAACCCTCACCGAAATCTGCAAAATCGACCCCACATTCACCTCGCAGAAGTTTCTAGACGACTGCGCGAACGACATCATACCGAACATTCTCGAAGCGATGGTTCGCGGCGACATGGCGATCCTCAAGGATTGGTGTTACGAAGGCGTCTTCAACATCCTCTCCACACCCCTAAAGCAATGCCAGCAGCTGGGCTACCACCTCGACTCGAAGATTCTAGACATCGAGCAGATAGAACTAGTCATGGGTAAGATGATGGATCAGGGCCCCGTGTTGGTGATCACATTCCAGTCGCAGCAGATAATGTGCGTTCGAGATGCAAAAAACGACGTCATAGAGGGCGATCCCGATAAAGTTATGAGGGTCAACTATGTGTGGGTGCTGTGTAGAGATCCGCAGGAATTGAACCCGAAGGCAGCCTGGCGATTACTGGAGCTCTCGGCGAATAGCGTGGAACAGTTGATATAGGTTGTTAGGTGTATTTATGACATAGTCGAATTAAATCGTTGAAATTCATTTTTTATTTTTTTTATTCGGTTAAAACGAGAGCTAATAAGCATCAATCGGTGCAATGAGTTTGAAGGAAACATATATTGATTGGAATCCAGAGTGTAGCGATAGATTCAAGCGGCGTCGTTGTCGTAATATTTGATTCTTATTAGCAGTTAGATAGGTATGGATGAATAAAACAAGAATATTAATTTCAATATTTTATTAGGCACATTCAGAAAGACGGACTTAATTACACTATTTCTATAATATTTTAATAACAATAAGAAGGTATTTACAAAACTAAAGTGGATAGGATATTAGTGCTAAAGATAAGACAAAATTATTATTCATACGAGTTACATACAGGGTGTAATAGAAATGTTACTTAAACATTTATGTGGACATTCAATTCAAATTGTACATAATAAGATAAGCCATATAATCTGACTAAAGATTTCTGTTACACCCTGTGTTTAAGTGTCTAAACTATACGTGAAATCCTATCAGTGACTAGGTTATATTAAATGAAGATTGCATGGAATGTGTTCTTGATTATACTAAAAAGTTTTTAAAATAAAATAGCTATCAAATTATAAAATTGTTGAGAGTGTTAAACATTTTGTACTACACCGTCGAAACAAAAAATATCCCACAAATAAACTAATTAATCATAAAAACTAAAACATATTTATAAAATTGATCATTATGGCTTAGTTAAATATACAGTAAAACTATGAGTTAAAGAAATACTTATTATGCTCAGTTAAGCTCAATCACATGATTAAAAATGCTTGCAGATGTTACAAGTGTATAATACCTAGCTACCTAAGTATTAGTTGAAACGTTACAATTTATTCAAAAATGCACTCAAGTGTAAATACGCTAATGCTGATTGTAAAACTTCTTGGACGATAAAGAAATATTATGTGGTTATTTAAAAAACATAAGGTACCCCATTCAGCTCAAAAAACAACCTAAAATCAAATAGGCTCCAACTTTATCAATAATCCTGGGGTTTAGTTATCAGAGTTATCACATCAATTAATCAATTGACAATATTGACATAAGTATATTTGTTTCAGATAGTTTTCCTCTTTCTCCTGAAATTCTTACCTTGCCCATTTTGTACCACAATGTACGATATAAAACAAATTATGAATGTGGAAACAAAACGTGAGATGTAACACACCAAATAAGCGAACGAGAAGCATCTTTCACCTCTTATTCACACTCCAATCCACGCTAAAATAGACGCAGTAATCAAATTAATTGACGGTAGCGCTTGGACTTGAGTTAACCTAGTAAATTAACGTTGACGCAAATAGTCGTCTACTATTAGCCGAGTTTTTCATCCTTAATTTGGTAGTGGACCATCCACCGTGGATGCGACTCAGAATCGGAGTAGATGGCGAGTTATATACCCAGCAGCGGGAAAATGTGGGCAGAGTTTATTATTTTCTGGTAGCTTATTGCGTCCGATTTCGCCGCCGAACACTCAAGTACCCGACACTGGTTCATCGTGTAGGTGAATATTCTGAAAGATTGAATGTCTGTGCCTAAAACATGGCTTATTTTGTGTCAACCAGAGACTATATCAAATTGACTGCGCCTGCGGGGGAAAGCGGCTCGCCAAACATTAGTTGTATGCGATGACGGGCCGCCATTGCTTTAGTGACAGTTCTCAGCTGTCTCCACAGCAGCTGACCAATCACAGCCTCGTACCCCGCCGCAATTTGGGGAGTTGTGTTTCAAAGGAAAATGTATCTTGCGCTCTCCACTGGATAAGTGCTAACTGTTTAGCCTAACGTTCCGGTTAGTCGATGAGCCACTGCATCACGCTGGTGTCCAGTCCGCCGGTGGTGAGCAGTCTCGTGTCGTCGGGCAGAAAGCGGGCGGCGGTCACGTGGGAGGAGTGCCCGCCGTATTGGTGAGAGAGGGACTGCGGGAGAAACGGATAGGTTATGTCTCGAGGTGTTTTCTCTATATGAGGTTTTGATGCCCGATTTCAGTGCCTAAGGCCGAGACTCCACCAAAGCGGGGATGTGGAATATTTGTATGCGCGATGGAAACATCTCACATCTCCGCTTCCATGGCGCCATACAAATATTCCACATCTCCGCTTTGGTGGAGTCCCGGCCTAATAGTTATCTGTTTCGGAGGCCGGCCTCTTTAATTTAGGGGTTTCCTTATGTAGTAGTAATCTAGTTGAAACTAAGGTCAAAGCAAAGCAACTGCTAGGTGGCCTCTGAAAGGAAATAAAGTCACTAAACAAACAGCCAGTCTTGTGTCTGATCTTAACCTTACGTTGTGTGTGTGCAGAATATAAAGAAACTGGCTTCAATGGAACGATATTGAGCTCAGTTTACGGGAAGGAAAGTATACATATTCGATAGTTTTCTCACCTTAGGCTGAGTGACAGGGTAAGCGAAGAGCTTGACCTTGCCGAAGTCATCACCAGTAGCTACAAGCTTCGTGTCGTGTGACCTGGAACAAGTCAAACAATATTACGGATCATGCCGTATTATAATATAATCAACATTACACAGCCACGTAGTTATTTATAGAACGGCCAAAGCCTCGGAGGATTGATGGTCTAAGGCCAAAGCGGATCTGGGTCGATTTCACGAATTTTTGTGTCACACGAATGAGATTCGTCTCACGAGAATCATTCGTGTGACGTGAAATCGACCCACGAACGGTGTTGCACGCACGCTACAAATAGCATTGCAAGCGTTTCGAATCTGCTACGAACGTTGTTACGCACGCTATAAATAGCGTTGCAAGCGTTTCGAATCTGCTACGAACGTTGTTACGCACGCTGCAAATAGCGTTGCAAGCGTTTTGAATCTGCTACGAACGTTACGCACGCTGCAAATAGCGTTGCAAACGTTTCGAATCTGCTAAGAACGTTGTTACGCACGCTGCAAATAGCGTTGCAAGCGTTTTGAATCTGCTACGAACGTTACGCACGCTGCAAATAGCGTTGCAAACGTTTCGAATCTGCTACGAACGTTGTTACGCACGCTGAAAATGGCGTTGCAAGCGTTACGAATCTTCTACGAGGGTCAATTTCACGACCCATCTACTGACGCCACTATGAAAACGTTGTGTAGCTGTTTAGTATGTCACACTATTATGCTGTTCAGTTGGCGTAGATAGTGGCGCCTAGCTCCATTCTCTAGATAAAGGACCATATTTCATTAGGGCACCAGTCGCGCAACCAGTGTCCCGCCACGAATAAAATGTATTACCCGGCTTGCGCGACAGTGGTGTCCTAATGAAATATAGCCCTAAGATAAGATTGTGACACATTACCTGATGCAAGTATTGATGTCAGTCCCGTCCGCGTTCTCGGGCCACACGCCCAGCGTCTGGAAGGTGATGGGGCAGCTGTTGGTGGCCCAGGTGACGTCACGCAGCGACGTGGGCGCCGTCACTTGGCGGCAGGTGGTCGCGTTCCCTGGAAGGATGGGGGTAGCTCAGGGTACGGTTCTAGCACCTTCTTCTTCAGGGCGGTTGAAGCGCCTGCACCTGCCTGGCCCATTGCGCCTACTCATCTAATTCAGCCAGGGCTATAAGCTAGTTAGACTCGCGTTAATTTTAGTGAATTTTGTTGCCTGTAGATTAAGACATAGCGCGGGCGGCATACGTATTACTTATGTTAGAGTCTTCTTCAAACTGCTGCTAAACTCGACTCCACTTTTAGAACAGTATATTTTGTATGGAGTTAACTTAAGTCACAGAAGAGATAATAGTACTACGTAACTGCTACGAACATGAGCACGTTCTAGTTCTAGTCTAGTCACTTATTCAGTATTCAATTAAATTGTATATTTTCCAAATTAAATGGGTCTACTTACAGAATAGCAACTCGTAGTCTCCAGAATTGCTCCTTATGTACTGGCTGTCTTCAGACCAATCAAGATGAGTGATATAACTTGAGTGGCCCTGGAAGTTATTAAAAGTTATACCTAGTGCACAGAACTAGTTTTATTTATTTAGAATGAGGCATATCTAATGGTACTAAGGTCTATTCTATGCTAATGCTATAAATTCATGCTAAACACATTCTGGGTTAGCAGGCAGCACCTAAAAATACAAGTGCGATATCTAAGGGAAAGGGATTGCATTTTATTAAATGGAATTCAGCATTCAGCAAAAGAGCAATTAATTCTCAAGGTTTATCTATCTGGACGATATGGATGGATATCTAGGAACCTCTGATAAACCAGTTGGGACATTCACAAACAAACAGATATAAAAGGGAATGTAGTGAGTGCTAACAATAAAATAAGTGCACTTGAGGCCGAAAATATGAAACTACAAAGAGATATGAACAACTTGACCAGCAAAATGGAAGAACAGGAAAGATCATCCCGGAGTCATTACCTTGAAATACAATGTGTACCAGAACAACGGTCAGAAGACCTACTCGGAATAATAAGAAATATCTGTGATGAGATAAACACACCTACTGCTGACAGTGAGATCCTCGGTGCCCGTAGATTAGGCAAACAGAAACCAGATACTGACCGCCCCAGACCCATCCTCGTAAAACTACCGTCAGAACGCAAGCGAGACACTATAATTTTAGCCCTCAAGAAATACAACAAATCAAAAAAAGATAACCCATTAAATATATCGCTGCTTGGCTTCCCGGGAGAAACAAAACAAATCTACTTTGCTGAACACCTAACCCCACAGACCAGTGAACTGTATGCCAAGACCAGGAAACACGCCAAAGAAAAGGGATACACATTCATCTGGGTGAAATATGGTCGCATCCTTGTCAGGAAATCTGAAAAGTCACCCGCAATAATCATAAAAGATGAGGACTGTCTGGCAAAGTTGGTTGGTTGATGATGTGCAGTACCTCATAGTGCTATAATTTGTTACCTATGCCTCAGCATGGCAGCATGCCTATCTGTGTGATCTCATATACTCTTTAAAAATGTCTAATTTAAGTTACAAATTACTGAAACATATTAATTTGAAGTTGATATGTAACTCCAACAAGTTTTATTACTTTTCAACCAAACTAAGTTTAATATACTGTAAGGTGGCAAAAATTAGTGGTGTTCATGAAACCACCGACAAGCAACATGTTTCTCTGCTATTCCAGATCTTAAGAATAGATATTCATTTGCATGCGGGCACATGCATTGCACTAGAAGCAATGTATGTTCCTGTATGTGGGTGTATGTATGTGTTTATGTTTAATTATAATTTTATATTTCAACCCAATATGAGTAATCCATTTCACTCTGCAAGACTTATAATAATTATTATGAAAGTCTGTCATGTTATGTATGTACTTGTGGAGCAAAGCTATGATTGTGAAAAAACCTTTATAGAAGTGCAGTTGTGCCTGTGCCTGTTGTCATTTTTACTTGGATATGCTGGTTATGATTATGAGGCAACCCTTATGCAGGCACTAATAAGGTGCCTATTGCTCTCTTTGCTACTTTGTTATAAACCCAGAGGTAAAACTATTATGAATTTAGCAACCTACTTGCAGAGACTTCAAGATATAGAACCTTCTAACTCTGTTTATAAAACAAATTTAATACAAACACAAATGTTTTTACTGTCAGTATTACAAGTACCTAGGATTTGTGTAATTTACTTAGCAAATCTAATAATAACTAAAAATTCTAAATATTTAACACTTATATACATATTGATCTCTGCCTATTTACTGAATGCTTACACTGAGTCACTTGGAAAGATACATCCAAAGTTTAAGTTCGGTAATTTTTGTTTCTTTTTCAGCTTTCTTTTGTATGTACCACACATTCTATTAAACAGACATCCACACACAAATCAACAAACACATTGCACTACAATTGAGTCAACCTACTCGCGACTGTCTACTACAAATTTTCCATGCTTTAACCAATTCTACAATAATAATGGGTAATAACAGGAATAAGTTTGGTAATCTAAAACTAGGTCTTTTGAACGTTAGGTCTATTAATACTGGGCAAGACGAATTGACAGTCACGATACAAAACCATAAGCCAGATATTCTGGCTCTGAATGAAATTTGGCTAAGGTCAGGACAGGAATGCTATGCCCCGAAGATACCAGGATACACCCTGAAGGCCATACCAAGGCCAAAGGACCGAATTGGGGGTGGAGTCGGCTTTTATGTACGTAATGGATTGCGTGTGAAGAGGAGACCAAACCCAACGTCGTCATTGGAACAGATGTGGCTGGAACTTATACTGCCAAACAAAGTCAGGATAGCTATAGGAACTGCATATAGACCAGACACATATGACAAGAACAAAAAACGTATAACAGCTGGAGCGGCCATAGACGCACTGAGCGAGACGATCAGCACTTTCGGCGACTGCGACCACATATGCATAATGACCGATTTCAACGTCGATCTTCTTCGGCCGAACGTCACCCCTGCACCCGAATTATTATCCTTCCTGGAACAACAGAACCTTCATCAGCTAGTTAAGGAACCAACAAGAGTTACTGAAAATACCGCTACACTGCTAGACCTAATAGTGACAGACTCGCCAGACATATTTGGCAAAATCACCGTACACCACAATCCATCACTAAGTGACCACGGCATGGTTGTGGCAGAGGTAAAAGTAGTGAAACCTAAAGAAGTAGTGCAATACAGATCGACACGCTCTCTACATAAGATATCTGAGAATGATTTCCACGCGGACCTAAACATTCTGCCATGGATATACGTTTCAGAAGCATTTGACGTATGCGAGATGACGGACCGCTTTAATCAACTATTACTTGCGCTGTTCGACGGGCACGCTCCCCTGAGGCGTACGAAAGTCAAACAATCCCCATGTCCATGGATCACGGATGTTATACAGATAATGATGGAAAAAAGGGAAGAAGCTAGATCTAAAGCAATTGCTACTAAAACAGAAAGTCTCCAAAACTACTATAAGGCACTCCGGAATCTGGTGAACAGTTCCATCAAACGAGAGAAAAAGGCCTACTTTAGCCATTTCGTAAATCAAAATATAAACAAACCAAAAATTATGTGGAAGAATTTAAAACGCTGTGTGTCGTTATCGGAGCCGAAGACACTGTCCATACCACCACACCTGAACAACCCGGACAAAATAAACGACTTCTTTCTGGACACACCGGGAAACGCCGATACGGATCGGGAACTGCTTATACGATTTAAAACAACGATGTTTGGAGAATCGAGATTTTCAATAGATACCTGTACGGAACAGGAGGTGTCAAAAATAATTGCTGGTATAAGTACGAATGCGACAGGCTATGACCAAATCTCAGCCCAGATGGTTCGTCTAACACTACCAGTTACGCTATCCATCATTACAGGAATCATAAATCAATCAATCGTTACGGGCGTGTTTCCGACACCGTGGAAACTGGCAAAGGTCAAACCCCTTCCAAAAAGCAACTCAGTAGAGGAATTTAAAGACTTACGACCAATCAGTATTCTGCCTGTCCTCTCTAAAATATTGGAAAAAGTTGTCTGCACCCAATTGACCAAGTATCTTGAAATGGAAAATATCCTACCAGCTGTACAATCAGGCTTTCGAGGCGGACATGGCACTGACACAGCGCTGGCACACGTCACCGACGATATATTATCAGCGTCTGACTCTGGACAGGGCAGTGTGCTGGTACTGCTTGACTTTTCGAGAGCATTTGATTGCCTAAATGTAGAATTGCTGCTGGCAAAGATGTCACACTATGGCTTATCGCGGTCGGCGTGCAAGTGGTTTCAAAGTTACTTAAACAATAGAAAACAATACGTGGAGATGGATGACTGCGAGGGCAACACTACACGTTCCCAAGTGAAATCTGTAAAACGAGGTTGCCCACAAGGATCTATCCTGAGCCCCCTGATCTTCGTGCTTTATACAGCCGATCTTATGAATACCATTCAGCACTGCAAAGTTCACCTTTACGCTGATGACACGCAGGTCTATTTCTCGTTCTATCCTGCTAACACACAGGACGCAAATAGGAAAATAAATGAAGACCTCACAGCAATATACAACTGGGCGAACAGAAATAACCTTAAACTCAATCCCCAAAAATCCAAATGTATAATTTTGGGCTCGAAACACCAAATACAACATATCTCTAGAGAAAACCTAAGCATTGAAATGAACGGTGAAAAAATAGAGAGGGTCAAGTCAGCTCGGAATTTGGGAATTGTTATGGATAGTGAACTGCGTTACGTTGAACACGTCAATTCCAAAATCAGAAATGCATTTTACAGGCTTAAATTACTCTACAACATTAGACCTTACCTGACTGAAACTGTTCGCATTACGCTGACAGAAAGCCTAATTTTATCACTCTTTAACTTTGGGGATGTCGTCTACGGCCCAAGAATATATGCGAAAACAGAACGAGCAATACAACGGGTGCAAAACGCATGTGCAAGATTCTGTTTTGATGTCCCCAAACGAGCGCATATTACGCCCTATCTTGACAAGAAAGATATGCTCAAAATGACATCCCGCCGTAAACTACATATGGCTGGTCTTGTGCAAAGAGTATTGTACACGCAGAGACCACTGTACCTGTTTGATAAACTGTCGTTTACTGGCGACCATCATGACCGCTTTTTGCGAAGCAAGGCTCAAAATAAGCTAATGATCCCAAAACATAAAACAGCATCCTTTAGAGGCAGCTTCAAGTTTGCAGCATCGAAGGTGTGGAATGACTTACCGCCTCCCCTGCAAGAGATGATGTCTAAGTTCTCCTTTAAGAGAAAACTGAGACATATTCTCCTTGACCAACAGAAAAAACAAACTCGTTTCATATACAGTTAAGAAAAAAGAAGCTTCTAAAGGTCGAACTTACCGTATTTTTATTTTTTCATATATATGTCAGGTACATACACGCTTTGCACTGCACACATACCTACACTTCATTACATATGCACAATTGCACACACATACATACATGCATAAACATACAGTTATTTGTTATTTTCTTTGTTATATGTGCATAAGCTTCCTATGTTGTGCACATGTGACAAAGAGAATTATCAATTATCATTTTGTGATAGGTACCTAATTTATTGTTTTTTTTTTTGTTCTCATTTTAGTTTAGTTTAAGTATTTAAGTTTAAGTAAAAAGGTCTGGCCTGAAAAACAGCGCTGTGATGATGTCACATCACTCAGCATCAGCTGAGTCCAGTCCTTTTTGCCACAAATAAAATAAGTATAGCTTACATGCTAGGTATGTTAATTTAATGTGGCAAATAAACACTTCTTCTTTCTTTCTTTCTTTCTTTCTTTCTTTCAAATAAGCCAGCTAAACTGGGACATTCACACTAAATTAGCGTAGTGCATTTCACGACAATGTATGTTTAATGTTACCCTTCTACGTTTTCGCTCCGAACACTATGAATGAAATGCATGAAATGATTGAAACACGTTAACACTGAAATATTTGTACGAGTATGCTGCAGTTGTGAAGAAGAGAATCGGATGGCTGCCGAATAAACATATTGCCGCTCAAATAACTTAAGTATCATACTGACTCTGTCTCTCGCTCTGAGAAGTGCGACTAGCTAGAAAGCGGAATCAGACTTATCCCGAGTCAACTTTGACAACTCCATATAAATTTGTAAGAGTTGTTAACTCAGGTTGTCAAAGTTATTCAGAGAATAGTGTTAACCTGCTTTCTAGCTAGTCGCCTTAAGCGGCCATTTGATCGTCGCTAAGGATAGCGAAACGAAACGATAACTTTTTATGCATGCGATTTGACATTTGGCTTCGCTAAGGTGATTAAGGCAGAATGCATACGGCCGTCAGACCAAAAAGATACAGAGACATTTGACATAAAAATAATTAATTTATGTTATGACATGTGAAAACAAAATAATGGCTGAATGAATAAAGAAAAGTTAAGTATTGACATTTTACTTCAAATACTTCAAGGAAAACGATAATTAATGTTAGGAAATAAGTAAAAATTTAAACATTTTCTTCCAATAACACGACTCCTACTACTTAGTACTAGTAGGACGTGAGTTAAGGCTAAACCGGAGTAAACTCTGACAAGTCCATACAAAAATGGAGTTGTCTTTATTCGACGTACTGTCCATCGTCCACAAAATAACACGATATTTTTTTCATAGGTTTTGAACTTTATCTCGACGGGCTAGGTTTTAAAATCGCGGGCCGTGGACTTTGGAGGGGCGAGCTAGTGTAAGTTTTAACACACGTCCTATTCTTAGCTTGCTATAGTCTATTCGTGATAAGAATGCAGTAAAGTCATCAATCACTGTCCGGCGGCCTAGCCACGACCCGTAACCAATCAAATCGTTTCCAATTATCAAGCCAAGTTCACAGTGACCAGTTGAAGGCAAACTTTCGAACGCGAAGGTTGTGTCCTGTCCTGTGAGTGTGTATTAACAGATTTAAGTTTAAATTTCACTGCATTCTTATCACGAATAGACTGTATTGGCACTTAAGCCGTTAATAAACTTAACTTAAGAGAACATCACTCACCAAGCACTTTCCAAGTCTCGAGTAGCGCCGATAGTCGTCTACTTGGTAGATGTAGATGAAATTGTCGCGGGAACCAATAGCGACGAATTTGTTGTTAGGAGCGAACTGGATGGTCTGTATGGGCTCTGAGCTGAAATTTAAAAAAAATTACATGGTCAGTAGGTACTGGATTCGAACCTGCACCTTCTGCGTGAGAAGTCCTAAAATGAGCTTCGATAAACTGATCTGCGCTACGCCACTACGGCGCTCCGACACGTCTTAATTTAAACAATACTTTAGTTCGAAAGGTGCAGGCATTTTAAAGATGATCTTCTATCATTGTCAGATTGTCAGACAATGATTCTCTAAATCCAATAATTCACTTAAAAAAAAACGATTTCATGACCTATTTTTTAATATTGTCCGCGCGGGAAGCGAATGTCGTCTATGAATTCTCAGAATAATCTCAATGTCAATGTGCGTAAACACCATAAAGTCACAGAAATGCAAAACTAAGTAATTTTGGTTACCTGTGTGGTTACCTGGCTGACAGTTTTTCTATGTAGAAACCGAAGTACTGAACCGATTCCAGATTTTAAAAAAATGGGATTTACCTGAAGGACCACCCTTTCATACGAAAAAATATATGTTGAAATCGGTTCATAAATAATATCAATTTCGAGGCAATACAAATACAAAAATACAACATATAACCGAATTGATAACCCTCTCCTTTTTTTGAAGTCGGTTAAAACGGTTGAATGTGCTGATGCTGCCGTGCTGATGATGCTCACCCGTCCTGATGCTGCGCCAACAGCTCCCGGGAGTGGGGGTCGAACACCATCCACTTGCCCGTGAGGCAGCCCACCACAATGACGGCGCCATCTGCCGACCAGGCGCAGCACTGGGCGCGCTCCTGACACAACACACGGGTTTATCAACTTCTGTTTAGTAAAGGAAGAATGGTAATCTGGTATGGGCCCCGTACCCACCTTTGTAGTAACGACTGGCCTATACCTTTGGAAAGGTTTTTAGAATACATGTTTTTCAGTCCATTCAGAGAATACCAACGGCGCGAAAGAAGAAACGCTTCTTATCGGGTGACGGGTGGCTGTTAACCTATTGTCCTGTAGTCTGAGAGATGGAAGAGCCTGAAAAAATAATGCGCCGTAGAAGGTCACCCATCCAACTACCGTCTCAGACAGATGTTGGTTAACCCACACGATCGTTTGCGACATAGACTTGTATTGTATGGACATTTGATCCTAACTTTCTTCTCCCGCAAGTTAAGATTTAGTATTTTATTTAGGTGGTTTCTGAAGTGGGTCCTAAATAAATTAAAAGTAAAAAAACATTTTTAAACAAAGCTTTTATTTAATGCCCTAAAAAGAAGAAAATAAAATTTCAATTCAATCAAATGCGTCATTTTATTACATTACACAATTGATATGATATAAAAGCTTGTTGCGAGATTTACTTGTGTAGACTTAATTAGGTGGGTACTTAGGCACCTATTTGCACAGACTTGGAGATAAATCCTGCAACAAGCTTTTATATCGTATAAATTGTGTAATGTAATAAAATGACGCATTTGATTGAATTGAAATTTTATTTTCTTCTTTTTAGGGCATTAAATAAAAGCTTTGTTTAAAAATGTTTTTTTACTTTTAATTTATTTTTAACTTTTTAGTCTTTATCATTACAGGACAAAACATCTAATCTAGAATTCGAGTGCTTGTCAAGACGAATCAAATGAGACCAAACACGATAGAATTGCGTCGTTTGGTAACAGAGTTCCCATGGCCACCTTCCGGCTCCAGCATCAGATCAGCACTATGTCATAAAAAATATTTTAGGACCAAAGTATTTGTTAAGACGAATCGAACGAGCCCAAGCATGATGGTGTTGCGATGTTTTATGACAGAGTTCCCATGGCCACCTTCCGTCTCCATCATCAGATCAGCTCCAAGTCAGAAAAATATTGCATTGTCATCCAATTTACATACGTATGCAAAATTTTAGCACAATTGGATAGCGGGAAGTGGGTCAAATTCAAGCCGACATTTTTGACGCGAACCGTGATACCCACAAACAAACAAACAAACATACATACATACAGTGCAAGTTAAATAAAAGCTTTTAAAATATAGGCCTCTTATCTATACATATACACACGTCCAACGATCTCGGCGTGTGAGTGACGTTTACAGGGGGCGTCACTTCTACGCAACCTCATGCAATGATCCTGTCAATAATCGTCCGTTTCATCTGTCACCGCACGCCAAAAGATTGTAGGGTAAGTAGTTAGTTGTACCTCGATATCCTTGCTCCAAACAGTGCAGTGTCCGAGCGCGTCCCACAGCTGCAGCAGCCGGTCCCAGCCGGCCGTGACGAACTGAGCTAGTGACGGGTGGGCCGCCAGGCCCCATAGCTCGTCCACGTGACCTGTCAACCATAGAGACAATTATGCAGGGTGTAAATGAATTAACGCAAAATGAGAAACTACTTTGTTAGGGACATGATTTTGAGCAACTTTCACTATAAAACCGATTTGATCAAAGCAGCTTTATTTTTCACTGTGCAAGGGCTGTTTGAGTTACTTTTGGGTTGATCAGATTATAAGTTATAACACCCCTTTTCTCCTTTGGGGCGGGGGGGTTAAGCAGAGCGGGGGTTATGAGAGTAAGCAGGACAGTACGACTCTTTTAAGAAACGTATTAAAGAACACTTTTCACTTTCTTAAAAGTTATTGTATTTATTTATGTAAAGTGTATGTATAGTATATATCGGTATGTATTTAGCATTTTTTTTTCTATGTTTATAGGTATTTAACTTATTCTTGTATATTTTATTTAAATTAAGTAGTTATTGTGCACTGCCTACCCTTTCATTATACATTTTCCTTTCACGCCTGGTTTGCTGGAAGAAATCTCTTTTTAGAGATAAGCTCGCCTTTGTAGATGTGGTTTCTATTCATGTAACCGTACAAGTTGTTGTGTGCAATAAAGGATTTTGAATAGTGAATTGTGGCATTAATATGGTAGAGCTCGTCTTAGCTGAAATGACGCGCCCCACTCCTTGTTTTTGTATTTACTTGTCATACAAAACCAAGGAGTGGGGCGCGTCATTTCAGCTAAGACGAGCTCTACCTAGAACAGCGGGCGAGAAGCCAAGCTGCATGTCGCCGTGCAGGATGCAATTCCTGGTGGTGCCGATGTAGAGCTCGCTGCCGCGGCCCTCCGCTACCACTCGGACGCCGCCAAAGTGCCCTTCGATCTGGGAAATTAATCACGACAAAGCAATATAAATAAAAATAAATAAAAAAGCCTTTATTTATCCTTCTCCGCATGTACCTTTTACAATGCAGAGCGTGGAATATTTAACATTTTAAAATACTAAGTAATAGATTCTTAAATTCTAGTTATTCTCTAATCTAAGATTGAAGGAGGACCCCACTTTGGGTATAGGCCTCCCTTAGAGATCTCCATTTCTCCCTGTCTTGAACTCGCTTGACAAATAAATATAGCAACAATAATATATCGCCTTTTACTATACACAAGTGAGAGGAAAACTGTCAAGTTCTCTCGCTATGATATCATGTTGAGATGACGAGAGAGCAGCAACTCACGACATTCTCGACGCCAGCGGCGTTCATGTCCGCGTCGAACATCACCAGCCGCCCGTCCTTGCCGCCCGCGCTCACTATGTTGAGATGACGAGAGAGCAGCAACTCACGACATTCTCGACGCCAGCGGCGTTCATGTCCGCGTCGAACATCACCAGCCGCCCGTCCTTGCCGCCCGCGCTCACTATGTTGAGATGACAAGAGAGCAGCAACTCACGACATTCTCGACGCCAGCGGCGTTCATGTCCGCGTCGAACATCACCAGCCGCCCGTCCTTGCCGCCCGCGCTCACTATGTTGAGATGACAAGAGAGCAGCAACTCACGACATTCTCGACGCCAGCGGCGTTCATGTCCGCGTCGAACATCACCAGCCGCCCGTCCTTGCCGCCCGCGCTCACTATGTTGAGATGACAAGAGAGCAGCAACTCACGACATTCTCGACGCCAGCGGCGTTCATGTCCGCGTCGAACATCACCAGCCGCCCGTCCTTGCCGCCCGCGCTCACTATGTTGAGATGACAAGAGAGCAGCAACTCACGACATTCTCGACGCCAGCGGCGTTCATGTCCGCGTCGAACATCACCAGCCGCCCGTCCTTGCCGCCCGCGCTCACTATGTTGAGATGACAAGAGAGCAGCAACTCACGACATTCTCGACGCCAGCGGCGTTCATGTCCGCGTCGAACATCACCAGCCGCCCGTCCTTGCCGCCCGCGCTCACTATGTTGAGATGACGAGAGAGCAGCAACTCACGACATTCTCGACGCCAGCGGCGTTCATGTCCGCGTCGAACATCACCAGCCGCCCGTCCTTGCCGCCCGCGCTCACTATGTTGAGATGACAAGAGAGCAGCAACTCACGACATTCTCGACGCCAGCGGCGTTCATGTCCGCGTCGAACATCACCAGCCGCCCGTCCTTGCCGCCCGCGCTCACTATGTTGAGATGACAAGAGAGCAGCAACTCACGACATTCTCGACGCCAGCGGCGTTCATGTCCGCGTCGAACATCACCAGCCGCCCGTCCTTGCCGCCCACGCTCACTATGTTGAGATGACAAGAGAGCAGCAACTCACGACATTCTCGACGCCAGCGGCGTTCATGTCCGCGTCGAACATCACCAGCCGCCCGTCCTTGCCGCCCGCGCTCACTATGTTGAGATGACAAGAGAGCAGCAACTCACGACATTCTCGACGCCCGCGGCGTTCATGTCCGCGTCGAACATCACCAGCCGCCCGTCCTTGCCGCCCGCGCTCACTATGTTGAGATGACAAGAGAGCAGCAACTCACGACATTCTCGACGCCAGCGGCGTTCATGTCCGCGTCGAACATCACCAGCCGCCCGTCCTTGCCGCCCGCGCTCACTATGTTGAGATGACAAGAGAGCAGCAACTCACGACATTCTCGACGCCAGCGGCGTTCATGTCCGCGTCGAACATCACCAGCCGCCCGTCCTTGCCGCCCGCGCTCACTATGTTGAGATGACAAGAGAGCAGCAACTCACGACATTCTCGACGCCAGCGGCGTTCATGTCCGCGTCGAACATCACCAGCCGCCCGTCCTTGCCGCCCGCGCTCACTATGTTGAGATGACGAGAGAGCAGCAACTCACGACATTCTCGACGCCAGCGGCGTTCATGTCCGCGTCGAACATCACCAGCCGCCCGTCCTTGCCGCCCGCGCTCACTATGTTGAGATGACGAGAGAGCAGCAACTCACGACATTCTCGACGCCAGCGGCGTTCATGTCCGCGTCGAACATCACCAGCCGCCCGTCCTTGCCGCCCGCGCTCACTATGTTGAGATGACGAGAGAGCAGCAACTCACGACATTCTCGACGCCAGCGGCGTTCATGTCCGCGTCGAACATCACCAGCCGCCCGTCCTTGCCGCCCGCGCTCACTATGTTGAGATGACGAGAGAGCAGCAACTCACGACATTCTCGACGCCAGCGGCGTTCATGTCCGCGTCGAACATCACCAGCCGCCCGTCCTTGCCGCCCGCGCTCACTATGTTGAGATGACGAGAGAGCAGCAACTCACGACATTCTCGACGCCAGCGGCGTTCATGTCCGCGTCGAACATCACCAGCCGCCCGTCCTTGCCGCCCGCGCTCACTATGTTGAGATGACAAGAGAGCAGCAACTCACGACATTCTCGACGCCAGCGGCGTTCATGTCCGCGTCGAACATCACCAGCCGCCCGTCCTTGCCGCCCGCGCTCACTATGTTGAGATGACAAGAGAGCAGCAACTCACGACATTCTCGACGCCAGCGGCGTTCATGTCCGCGTCGAACATCACCAGCCGCCCGTCCTTGCCGCCCGCGCTCACTATGTTGAGATGACAAGAGAGCAGCAACTCACGACATTCTCGACGCCAGCGGCGTTCATGTCCGCGTCGAACATCACCAGCCGCCCGTCCTTGCCGCCCGCGCTCACTATGTTGAGATGACGAGAGAGCAGCAACTCACGACATTCTCGACGCCAGCGGCGTTCATGTCCGCGTCGAACATCACCAGCCGCCCGTCCTTGCCGCCCGCGCTCACTATGTTGAGATGACGAGAGAGCAGCAACTCACGACATTCTCGACGCCAGCGGCGTTCATGTCCGCGTCGAACATCACCAGCCGCCCGTCCTTGCCGCCCGCGCTCACTATGTTGAGATGACGAGAGAGCAGCAACTCACGACATTCTCGACGCCAGCGGCGTTCATGTCCGCGTCGAACATCACCAGCCGCCCGTCCTTGCCGCCCGCGCTCACTATGTTGAGATGACAAGAGAGCAGCAACTCACGACATTCTCGACGCCAGCGGCGTTCATGTCCGCGTCGAACATCACCAGCCGCCCGTCCTTGCCGCCCGCGCTCACTATGTTGCCCTCCTTGAGCGAGCAGATCGAGAATATCGAGCCTTCGTGCACGCCTGGGGAATCGATAACTACATTGATATTTCGTAGTTAGTTGGTTAAATCAACACTAGATCGTTAATTAAAGATTGAAAAACCAAGTCGCTAAAGTTCCGTCAGACAAGTGAGTACTTAAATGAAACGTTTAAGGAGTTTCTAAACGTTCCTAGTCCTAGGCAACAAGACGCATTTCAACTTTGGTAGGGTAATAAGCAACCAATTCGGTTTTGTGAAACTAAATGGGGTCGCCTCGCTCCGCTCCGCTTCGCTTGGCTCCGGATGGTTCATAAAGTTGTGACCTAACACAACCTATCTTTAGTATTGGCACAGAAAAAGACCTAAAGCATCCAGTTTTGTGAAACTACTAATCGTGAAATAATCATGGCGGAGTCGACAACATGTTTACAATTGCATCAAAGACCAAACAAAAAACTACTGAACACAACAAACCAACGTTGCACAACGTTTGTAAAAAAGATAGACTCTGAAAGTAATCAGCTGTTGTTGTGACGCCATCTTGTTTTAACCAACACGTTGGCTTTCGGTAAGACAGATTGTTAGACGTTTTCGACGATACTTTATTTCAATCAAAATGCTAGTGACTTGGTTAAATGTCGGTCTTTAATTAACGGTCTAGGGTGTTAGTTAAGTGTCTGATTTAACCAACCAACTGCGACAGATACACAGGCATTTAACTCCTAAAGCAGGACCTAAACAGAACTACCCTGCTTTTTCGGACTAAAACGTATACGAAAAAGAAGGACAGTACAGTTTAAGTCCTGCTGGTATGGACCAAAAACTTTTGGACCTGGAAGATGTTCTGAAACATGCAGGGATATAGTATCGCGTCGCAAGTTACTTGTGGCCTGGTAAATACAAGAGATGGAGCACATACTGATTCTTTACTGAAAATCCATTTTGATTGTTTTAGACCCCCATAAAAGTAAACTACTGGACCGATTTTAGTATTTATTTTTCGTTATCGACGGAAAATTTTATCTTCTTTGATTAACTCGTACGCGTCTTTTAACAAATATGTACGGTTTTCGAATAAAAAGTGAAAAACGGAAAAACGTACGAAATTTTAATGAATTTTCAAGTATTTAACTGTGAGCCGAAGGGCTTTCAAAGTGGAAAACATGAATTTGTCAATTATCCATTTCATCACTACCAACTCATAAAAAATATCAGAACTACCTTATTTGATGGTGCTCCTAATCGGGCCATATCTTCACTACAATATGTGGCTGGCAACTATTGGTGTCTTTTTCTAAGGAGAGAGGGACACCAATAGTTGCCGGGTACATATTGCAGCAAAACTAGACTAGAAGTATCTGAGTGGGCCTACCTCTCACTAGTTTGTGTATAGTGTTGGTGCCGCGCCCCCACACAATGATGTTGCCGTTTGAGTCGCCGGAGAGCACGTCACCTGGAACGAAAATTGGGTGGGAAATTCTAGAGTTACTGGGGAAAATTGTACAATTAACCACTTAACTTTGTACTTGTTGCACAGAATCTAAATGTCAGACGTTGGAACATGCACAAAGGCGTAAAGGCCTACGCAGACCGGGACGGTATGGCAAGTTTTTACCAATGGACATTCAAACGTATCGATATAGAAATAAGACATAAATTGCTATGGTTTAAAATTATGCCGTGGCATCCCGCAGGATGCTTTGGCATTATTTGAAAGCATATCAATTTATGTCTTATTTCTAAAGGGATACGTTTGAATGTCCATTGGTAAAAACTTAAAATCCCTTGCCATGCCGTCCCAGTGTGCGTAGGCCATAAGGCAATAATTATTCGTTATTCGTTAAATACCGCCCGGATTCTGGGAAAGCGATTAAATATAACACACTGTTATGCCTAGTTTTCGAAAGGAAAATTTGCTGTGTCAACTTGTAGAACTTTAAACTCATTTCAATGAAACACCACATTATTTTGAAATAATCCTCGATTATTTGCTTGATACTGTTGACCACCCTTTCAGAAAGTACGAGTTACTCTCATTTCAGCCAATCACGTAACTACCGATTTTGAATTAATCGCTGGTTAATTGCCTGTTACATTCAACCACTCTTTCATAATCTTAGGCTAGGCATATTTCATAATTCATAATTTCTTTATTGCACACAGACATTTAAAAATAACTGGCCAAGTGCGAGTCAGACTCGCGCACGAAGGGTTCCGTAATATTATCTATAAAAACCCGCCAAAAAAAACACGTTAGTTGTATGGGAGCCCCCCTTAATATTAAATTTGTTTTGTTTTTTAGTATTTGTTGTTACAGCGGCAACAGAAATACATCATCTGTGAAAATTTCAACTGTCTAGCTACCACGGTTCATGAGATACAGCCTGGTGACAGACAGACAGACGGACGGGCGGACAGCGAAGTCTCAGTAATAGGGTCCCGTTTGGTACCCTTCGGGTACGGAACCCTAAAAACAGTGATACTAAAAATAAAAATAAATATATTTATAAAAATATCTCACCATTCTGATTGAACCCAAGGCACGTAACGTACTTGGGTTTGTCCCTGCTCTCGAATACCCCCAGTCGTTTGTAGAGCACATTCGTCTGGTCGAGGGTCCAGAAAGCGATGTGGTTCTTTCCGCACGTGACTATTTGGTTACGGTCTAGTGGATGGAACTCTACTGCTACAACTGTGTCTACGGAGCACTGGAAGAAATAACGAGTCATTAAAATGGGAAATAAATATTTATTGCAACCCAAAATTACTGGTTTGCTCACCAAATATCAGGGCGAAGTGGTGGGTCAGGGTAGGTAAAGTCTACTAGTACAAATACCAAGGAGTTATGGATTTTTGGTTAGTGTTTTGGTGAGCAAATTAGTAATATTTGGTATGCAATTAAATACTTTATAGCCATTAAAATGTGCAATGATCGATTAAATAACATTACATAGTGTATGTTTAAAGACTCATCTAATGAATCATTAAAACGTTTTAGTTTAGTGAACATAAATAATGAAGCAATTTCTTCCACTGACAGGTGATATTTTTCTCCTTGGTAGGTGATATTTGAAAACAAACGGACATTGTCAAGAAAATCAGGATTCTGTATTCTAGCTCCATTGAGCTACTGCAAACCATAGAGTAAATTATACTGCAAAACTCCTCAGTTAGTCGTTGTAATAGAAGAATATCTTTATTGGTCCTTCGAGCTTGACAGGTTCCTACCTTAGTCTCAGCGAGGCAATGCTTAGCGTCGCCTCTCTGCCAGTCCCAGACAGAAATGGTATGCTCGGCCCCTTCGTCCACTGCAGCTAACAGTGAACCACCATCCGCCCTGTACGAAAATGTTATTATAGACATTTACATCAAAGGATGGGGAGGAAATGTGGGGCCAATATTTGTAGTCCTACACGGCTTGGAATCGAATCCAGGATCTCGTTTGTCAGAACCTCGAATTTTTGTCGACCTCTATGACAGCGGTCGACAAAAATAAATGTACCTAATTAAGAGGAAAACTGAAAGCTAAAACCCAGATGGCGCTTTGGTGACTGCACCTTGTTTTGCCTGACGCCAGCCTACTTCGTATTCTACTGTCCGACAATACACAAGCGTCAGGCTGGCGCTTGTGAATTGCGATTCCGGTTTTAGTAGAATAACAAATGCATCGTATTGAAGCTTGTGCCAGGCTTGTGGTATGCTTGTGTACAGTAGAATTCGGGCCCAGTTTTGTTGCAGTTATTTGTGGCCCGTGTGCACCGAATCTAGGTAGCTAACTCCGTCCCAACTAACGTCCGTTTTCAATAACCTATCGATGCATGATTTTCACATTACTAGAGTTTGATTTGACAGTTGCGCCATGGACCTTATGTCAAATTTTACCCTATCAATCTGATTATCGGCTGTAAGTCATACCTGGAGAAGCTGAGACAGGCCACGGCTCTCTCCATATGCCCGGAGCCGATGACAGCCAGCGTGGCGAGCGACACCGAGTTCCACACCCGCACGTGCGGCTGAAAACGACAACCTGTTAGCTAATACAGTATCATATTTTCCTGCACCCGCACAAAGGATGTTTGGACAGTGGGCAATAACTAGCGGGGCGGTGTGTCAGATACAAGAAAACATGGTTCGAAAACTCCCGTTGTTTTGTCATTGCGGCGGCCATTTGATAACATTTTCACGACCCGCTTTTGGCCTGGCATTATCGATTACGCACTATACTTACTCTAGCATCAACTCGGTCATGCCCTGCACACTGCCCGCTCGCCACGATCATCTTATTCGGGTGCACCGTCAGACATTTGACGTCATCCGTATGTCCGGTGTAGTGCCGTTGGCATTGCTCTTCCACGTTGAATAACACTACAACACCAGCTACGAAGTACACGATCTCACCAGTGGGGAGAAGGTAGAGGTTGCTGCGGCAGTCTTTGCCTCTGGGGAAGAGGAATTATGGGTTAGAAGCATTTCGTGTAGAGCTGCCAGCCGATTAGCATAGATAGAGGCATTTTGGGGAGTCTTCGTTTGGGGTTGAGCGGCCAGCCGATTGGCATAGATAGAGGAATTTTGGGGAGTCTTCGTTTGGGGTTCAGCGGCCAGCCGATTAGCATAGATAGAGGAATTTTGGCGAGTCTTCGTTTCTGGTTGAGAGACCTAGAAATGGGGCCTAGTAAAGCATTTGTGGCCGAATATGGTTTGGAAGACGATCATTGTGGCTAATGTAAAACTGACACCCACGGTAGCGTAAGGACAAAAGAGTCCTTGGAACAATATTGACATTAAAATTATAAAAAAAAACACATTAAAATTATTTTGACAGTGGGTACCAAGACGGCAATGAATGTCTAATTTTTGACGTTGGTACCCACTGCCAAACTAATTTTAATGTATTTTTTTTATAATTTTGCAGAATGACAATGGCTCGAGCCTGCGTGTTAAGTAGATGTTCGGACCAAATTGGTTTCATGCGTAAATTGGTTAATTATATTTCCCTAATCCCCTCATTCTGTTCTAACCCTATATTTTATTAAATATGGTGCTTCGAGCATAGTAATAGTAGTTCAATGGCTTCGAGCCAGTTTTTGTAGTAAGAAAAGTGGCCTATTGGTTCAGGCCACCGACCAACCAGGTGCATTAAGACCCACCGGAAATTGATTTTCGAGGGGTTCACGGTAGCAAAACAATGAATCCTTATGCCTTTACACAGTTGGGCAGCCATCCGCGAATTGCATGTTACAAACACATATGCATGTAAACTTGTATGTGTACGCTTTGTTACAAATCTCATATGCAAAGACCTTGATGATTTACCTGGCCTTGGAAGTACATTTTAATGCATTCTGGTTTGGCTCGCGGAAACTGTTTGATATGATTATGAAGTAAGTAGCATCAATTAAGTTTATTTTAGGTTAGCAACGAATAATGTCGTAGGTTGCATTGTAGACGTGCATGAGTTTGGTGTGGGAGGTGCTTAAGTTTATTAATTTATTGACATTTATTTCCTTTCCATCTTTGTGATAATTAACAGTAAATTATAATATGACTAATGAGTTAAATGATATGGGCATACCTTGTATTGTGCCATATCCCCATATGGCACAAGGTATGCACATTGGTGGAGGTATATGATTCCACTCCACTTATTATATGGAGTAGAATAGTATGGAGTTGTCAACGATAATCCGAATATCTACTAGATCGTCTTAACGACCACGAAAAACCCAGATCTATAAGGTGCTGCGCCAGGTCACGCCCAAATCATTAATCTATTTAGTTCAGTGAATTTAGTTAGGCAAGTCGTTTAGTTGTAGTAAATAGCTATGGCCTGAACCAAATCGATCCTTATTTGGTGTCTACCAGAATTGTAACAATTGGTAAATTGCACACATCTCTTCTTAACGTAGCTTAACGTGGGTGTAGTTGTACCTCAATAGCTCATATGGGATATCTATAAATTTAAAACACCCCCCGACCCATTTGTAAGTGTATTGTATAGCCGAATTGTTTCCTTGATAATAAGCTAAAACTTTCGAACCACTAAACCGAATTTTACTAAAACATGTCCCAAAACCATCGTAGGGAAGATTTATTTAAGATACCTACTACAGTTACTACTAGGTATTTAGTAATTTATACAATACAATTAATTAAGTTAGTAAGTATCTAAATTCTTCACACGTATGATAAGTCGCAAAATGAAAGTTATCAAATTAGGTATCGTTAGTAAAACTAGCCCATTACTTTAATGAAATATTTTTTATTACCATGACGTGTACTGCTGTTTATTAGCTGTCGTTAGGTGAAAATTGTCCTTGATGTGTCCCCGAAAATAAAGGCTCATAATGATGTCACCACTTCGAAAGCTCTTTGTCATTGACCGTAGTCTTTATCAGGCTAAACGTGGCGCTGCTGTACCTTTGCCAAAGCCTATGGGAAAAGGCCGTGACGCAATGTTTGTTGGGTTTTCGTAGTCGCAGTACAGATCGCGCTAAGTTTGTTTAGCTTTGAGCGACCTGTCACCTCTGTCTCACTCACTCAGATAGGTCACAAAGGTTGGACAAATGCATATAATTTTGGCGCCGACTGTGTGTGGTGGGGATATTTTTTTCCAAATTTCAGCTAACCCCTTTTACAATAGTGCCAAAATGCAAATTATTATACTAAATTAGAATTTACATTTAAATACTAGTATAGGTGTTTTGACCGTACCGTGAACACAGCGCCCAAAGTAAGTGATTTTATGTCATTGCGTGCACAAGTATGGTTCAGTTCAGTTCAAAATTTTTATTGACCATAAAATCATACATATTACTTAGTCAACGTCAATATAATATTAATATTTTTGTATACTACCGCCCGTTCGGAAGTTGTGGGCTTAGGGATGGAGCAAAGAAGGGCAAGAAACCTCCCCCGTACCTCTTTTAAAATATCAGAGCCTTAAAAATACAATGTTATGTATTTCTACTTAAGTCTAAGGAAATACACCGAGGAGAGACGTACTGACTCAGTCCATCGCCCCTCTTTGGATTTCTGTGCGCTGAGATGGTAAAGACCATGCAGTTTTGTCATCTAAATATTCTTTTACACTGTAATATGACTTCTTCAATAGGCCGTTTTTGACATAGTTTTTGAACCTCCTTTCTGGTAGGTCCGTTGCTTCATTAGGTATTTTATTATAAAAACTAACACATACTCCCATAAAAGAGTGAGCAACCTTACTGAGTCTGAACGCGGGCATAGCAATCTTATTTCTATTTCTAGTGCCAATACTATGATTATGACCTAAAGTCTTAAATAAACCTATGTTTTTTCTGGTATACATGATATTTTCATAAATGTATTGACAGGTAACAGTAAGTATATTGATATTTTTGAATTTGTCCCTTAGTGATTGCCTAGCATCTAGTTGATAGATAGCCCGAATGGCCCTTTTTTGTAAGACAAATATTGTGTTTATATCTGCCGCTCTCCCCCAAAGAAGTATTCCGTAAGACATAATACTATGGAAATAACTAAAGTAAACCAATCTGGCAGTTCCTACATCTGTGATGTGTCTGATTTGCCTGACCGCATAAGCCGCTGAGCTAAGTCTTCGTGAGAGACTAGTTACATGAGGACCCCATTGAAGTTTCGAGTCTATAGTGATTCCAAGGAAAATTGTTTCTTCAACGAGGTCTAGTCTTTCCGTTCCTATGCTTACACTCGTGTCCACCTGCCGCACATTCGGTAAACAGAATTTGATACATTTTGTCTTCTTCGAGTTTAATAAAAGGTTGTTTACATTAAACCAACTTAACACATGAGAGAGCGTACTATTTGCATCGTCTAGAATTTCTTGTTGTCTTTTCACCTTAAAGATAATGGATGTGTCATCAGCAAATAGTACAATCTGAGTCATTTTCTCCACCATATACGGCAGGTCATTCACGTAAACTAAGAAAAGGAACGGACCCAGAATAGAGCCTTGGGGGACACCAATATTCATATGCGTTCCGGTAGACTTATTTCTATTTATATCTACTTTTAGTACTCTGTCTCCAAGATATGATTCCATTAATTTTAAAGCATTGTCTTTAATACCATAGTGTTGCAGTTTGAGCAGAAGGGTTTGATGATCCACACAGTCAAAGGCCTTGGAAAGATCACAGAATACACCAACAGCATCCTGTGATCCCTCCCACGCACTATAGATGTGTTGTACTAGTGCTACTCCGGCGTCAGTTGTTGATCTGCCTTTAGTGAAACCAAATTGTTTTTTGTGGAGTAGCCCTGATGCGTTAAAGTGAGATTGTAGTTGATTTAGTATCACCTTTTCAAACACTTTGCTCAACACTGGCAAAACAGATACAGGTCTGAAGTTCGCAGGGTCTTCCTGGCTACCGGATTTGAAAAGTGGTATTAATCTGCTCATTTTCATGAGGTCAGGAAAAATACCTTCTGCTATACAACTATTGAACATGATTGCCATGTACGGAGCAATCACATCAATTACAGATTTAACTACTTTAACCGACATGCCCCATAGATCTTCAGTCTTTTTAACGTTTAGAAGTTTGAATGTTTTAAATATAGTTAGAGAGTCTATTGGTTTGAAGTTGAAGCCACTCTTGTGTAGGGGAACATTTTCAACCAAGTAATCTAGAGACTTTTCAGAAGAGGATGGTAGTGCTTCTGTTGTTATTATGGGTATAGTACTGAAGAACTTTTCAAATGCGTTAGCAACGTCCTCGTTAGATGAGAGTAATTTACCATTAACTTTTAAATTAAAACTAGATTCACTACACCTGACCTTGCCTGTCTCTTTTTTAATAATGTTCCATATAGTTTTAATTTTGTCACCCGAAACTGTAATTTGATTGTTTAAATATAAGCATTTGGCTTTATGACATTCCTTCCTAAAATTATTAGAACAATTTTTGACAAGGGTGACAAATTCCGGACTGTGGTCATAAGATTTTTGTTCATACAATTCATATAGTTTGGACCTACTCTGTCTTAATTCCTCTGAAGCCCATTCAGAGAATTTTATTTTATTATTATTTCTCACTTCGGTCAGATTAAACACATTTTCGAATTCCGTAGATATAACTTGGAAGAAGTTGGAATATAGTGTGTTCGGATCTTCACAGTAAGGTGTTGAAGGCAGACTTGACACAAGTCTATTTCGAAATTTTTCCATCTTCTTCAAAGTCACTGGTCTACATAAAATTTTAACGGGTTTTTCCGCATTAATTTCCTCAAAAACTACCATCTGACCCGTGTGGTCTGAACTTAATGCGTTAACTATTTGTTTATCGTAGATACTACATTCACAGAAGACGTTATCTATACAGGTAGCGGAGGTAGCCGATATTCGTGTAGGCTCCAGAAAGACATTGCACATATTGAAAGACTTAAATACTGCTAAGGTCCTAGTGCGTATAGAGCGGTTTGCTTGGTCTAATAGATCTACGTTAAAGTCGCCACAAACTATGATGCGTTTGGACTTGTTTCTTGATGCCAGTTGAAGTACTTGTTCCATGACTGTCTCAAAGATTTCAAACTCTCCTTCGCCCCGCCTATACACACTAACAATTATATATTTTTCCATCTCAACACACGAGACTTCAGCATTCATCTCACTAGAGAGACTAACAACATCCTTTCGTTCTTTACACTTAAAACCATCTTTTACTAGTATTAAGGAACCACCTCGAGTTCTAGTCTGTCTATTGAAACAGCTGATTATTTTATAATTTGGTATACTGAACTGCATAGCACACTCTTGCAGCCAGTGTTCTGTCATACATAGTACGTCTATATTACTCTGTTCTAGAAACATTTCTAGTTCTAATTGTTTGCCAGAAAAGCCTTGCATATTTTGGTGCATCAATTTTAAGCCGTGCTTTCCTGTTGTCGGTTGCGGCAGTTTAAATTTGATACAAAAGTATCGTGTGTACATAGTGCCTTGTCAGTGGTGTCATGCATTTTATTAGTACGAGTACTAATCGTTACGGTGTCAACATTACATATTCTTACTTCTGTTATATTGCTTATAACAGATTCTAATATAAAAGAAGCTAATGATTTAGCAATTTCATAAATCATGTCAACATTAGAGTAATAAATGTCAAAGGTGTTATATACATTCGTGTCAAAGTAGCGTATTTTCGTACTTCGTAATGTCATGTTGTACATGTACATATTTAATTTATAGGTGGCTATTTTTTGCCCTCTATTCATTGTATTCTTATATGGGAATGCACACAGTACCACCTTTGTCACTTCCAAAGAAGAAAGGGCGTCGATGAGATTTATCAATGTCTGTTTGCCTACGCCTGAGCAATTTTCTACATAAATGATTATGGATGTGCTCTTTTCAAAATGTCGAGTAATAATTTTATCAGTTATTATTTTAAATGGGGCATCAGGCATACACTCATTGATGACAGATCCCACACGACAGGTTTGAAGTGCGAGTCCCATACCTAAGCCTAGCCGGTCCGAGAACATAATTGTACTGCGAGACTTTTCCCGCGAGACCTCCGGCGCCGGCGGCATCGCCGTGCACGTCGTCTCCGCTCCGCTCTGCTCCCGGCACTGGCTCTGCTGGGGTGGTGGTGGTGGCGGCGGTGGCGGCGGCGGCGGCGCGTATGTGAGCTCGGTGGCGTCACTCGGGGCGAGGTGCTGCTGTAAGGGGGCAGCCTCGGACTCCGCTGGTGACGTGTCACCGGTGTCAGGTGTGATGATGGAGCGCTCTCCGGTGGTAATCTCGAAGGGAGTGGTGTTAGACTCGACCTCAGATATCGGGCAGTTCTCGTGAAGGCATCGGTGCGGTTGTCGCGTAAGCTCGAGAACTCTTTGTAAATTAGTGTTGCTGTCTGCTATTATTTTATCTAGTTCCATTATTACTTTTGCTTCGGATAGCGAGTATTTAGTAGCCATATTTTGAAGTTCTCTCTCAAGTTGCGATATTTTTAGCTCTAGATCAGTGACTATATTCTGATATTCTTCTGTTCTTTCTTGTAGCAATCTTGTTATTTCTGAATCATTAATTTTCTTATTTTTCGGAGTCTGGCAACTGTTAAGCTTCTGCAGCCGGTTTTGGGTCATGACAATAGCTTTATTTATTTTTCTGTTTTTCTTACTGTATTTTCTAGTTTTTAACAGCGGTGTAGATTTCTTATTAGTATTTGTTAGGTCTATTAATATTGGTTTTGGATGTTGAGTTGGAGTCACACTGTTTTGCCCGACGAGTTCATGGTACAGAGAAATGGTTTTTTCTGTGTCATCCTCAGCCTTTTGGTCCTTCAGCTGTTGGATAGTTTGATTCGCTTCCAGTAATTGTTGTTCAAGCGCTAGTATTCTCTGAAGGCTTGACTCATGAGTATGGTAGCACTCGTCGAGTGAGTCTAATAGATTTCTGAGCTGGTCTCTTTCCGTGCAGGCATCGAACCAATCACTATGCATCTGGCTTAGCTCGCTTTTGAGATTTTTGTTTGTGACAAGGATTTTTTCAATCTCCATTTCGCTGTCTGTTCTCTCTTGTTCATATTTAGCATTTAGTTCTCTGGAGGCCAAAAGATCTTGAAGAGCGTTGTGAAGTTGCAGGGCAATTTCAGCTTTGCGCGTTGTCATCTTGGACTCCATGCTGGAACCAATATACAGAGTGCAGCAGTATAAGGTTCTAGTGAAGAGAGTTTAATACAGGCGATTTGTGTGTGTGCTATATATTTATATGGTTGTAGAACTATGGCAACCCGCACAAGTGGAAACTAAGTCTGGTTTTAAACTACAGTTATTCTTTTTAAGTATTGTCTTATAGTTCTATGATAAATTGATAACAAATCAGTCAGCCTACTAGTTAGGTGATTAGGTTAAAAATAATAATAAATAAAATGGACTTTATATTAGTTATAATTATTTAAACTAAAATTGTTTTATAAAATTATGGTCCCTAATTCTACTTGTGTAAGTATTGTTATTATCAGTACTATTCAATGTTTATTCTAATTAATCTTACTGTTGCTATTACCTACTATGCTACCTTACAAGGGATAGTCAAACTTTTTATACAAGGCGCTAAGTTATTTGCAGTGATAAGGTTTCTCAACAATTCTACCAGCCGTGTAGGTGTGTCAGCTGAGATACAGTTAGTTAAACACGTGTGTACAGTTTCAGAGATCTATAGAATCACAGAACATCCTCAGGTACAGCGCATATACCAGTAGGTACCAAGTTCACATTGACAATAGGTTGGCCGTTTGCCAATTTGTAGTGATACTACAGCGATATCGAGGTATTTGTGATGTGGAATGCGTGATATTCTGATTAGATCTATCTAAAATAAGTGTTGAACGTGTTCATATTGAAACAAAAGTACTCAGCTGGAAATTCCTTTGTGATTTTCAAATCCAATAACGGTTCACTCGGCACTCGGTGGATGATGCAATCTTCTTTGTTTCGGAGAAAACTGTCCGCAAACACTTGTCCCCCTTATTTTTATTCTCTACAACTATTTTTTACTATAATAACACTATATTTATGCCCTAAATCGAATAAAAAAAAATAAAAAAAAAAAAATAAAAAAAAAAAAAAATAAAAAAAAAAATAAAAAAAAAAAAAAAATAAATAAAAAAATAAAAAAAATAAATAAAAAAAAAATAAAAAAAAAAAAATAAAAAAAAAAAAAAAATAAAAAAAAAATAAAAAAAAAAAAAAAGGTCAATGGTCAAGCGACCATTAACTATTAGCGACAGTCACGCAATTACTCTAAATAAAAGACGTGGTTATCGATCTAGACGAGAGGGTCGTTTCTAGGTCATTTCCATTACCTTGAAATAGATAGGCTAGACTCATTACCAGGGGTAGATTCTAGCTGTCCCTTAGACGCACGAAATAAACATCATACAAAATCCTATATGTATTGTGTAATGTACGAAATTGATCTTAGCATTACTTCGCTCACAAGACGGATGTGTTTATAAACGGAGACAGTCAAGGAAAGGCGAGAGAAAGACATTCTACGGCAAAAGCAAAACTGCATCCACATTGTTTGTAGCACATGAAACAGATGATAGTGTTGGTACGAGAAATGTTTCTTAGAGACTCACCTGTACCCATAAACCCACTCCAATTTCAGCTTGTTCTGAGGTGGTGGCGCCACCTTCGATGGGTCCAGCGAGTCAATGGCGTCACTCGGTGCGTATAGTACCACCGGCCGGCCGCGCAGGTACATCCGCATAGATCCATCCTCCTCGTTGTATTGGCAGGTGTGCGTACTGGAAAGGTGGAATAATGGTATCAGTATCATCATCTTATCAGTCTTGGTAAAGTGACCGTCCCACTGGTCTAAATATCGGGTAATTATTTAGATAGATGGCCCTTTCAATCATTTGGAAAGCGTTATTTTGCGATGGCACTGAATAAAGTAACCAACATGCGCATTCACGTACACAAGCACGGATACAACTGTGAGAAGTCAAGGGCGCTGGCAGGACCAACCGAAATTCAATTAAATACATAATACATACCAAGTTTTGTTTTCTAGAATCACAGAATAAAGGGTACAGGTACCTCCTTGATATGAGCGTGATACCCTAGGTAACTATGGAACCAAGATTAGTAGTTGGTACCTACCTAGGTAGGAATAAAAATTGTTATTGACTTACTTCCAAACCAAACTATGTTACTCCTATCTACCTCTAAGGAATCCACTGATTTTGTTTTTACCTTACTTAAATACAAATACTGTCCACAAAAAAAGATACTGTCAAAACACCCAGTAGGATATTCTACATGTTTTAAATTAAGATGTCTATCTGCTGTGTTTTGCAATAAATAAAATAAAATAAAGATTGGTGAACACTTAAAGTGATATTGGATATAGGTATAGTACAATGGTTAAAATCTTAATGCTAACATGCCCGATTTGAATTAGGGTTAGTTGTTAGTCACACACTCCAAGCGCAAGTCACGACAAAAATGCAAGCAATGCTAATATTGAAACACCACCAAACTTTTTGTTGAAAACAAAAAACCACGGATAGAACAACTTACATAGAGTTGAACGACATTGTTAAGATCTCCAAACTTTTTATTACAATGCTAAGTTAGATTGTTACGGACTTCAAGAAGAGTCGTCTGCAAATGTGGGAAGCCAGCCGCTTGCTGACTTCTAATAACCAACTAAGTAATTACACCCCGCTCTATTGCGATTAAAATCTAGAAAAATAACACATGAAATTATGTACAATATGCGCGTTGATTGATATGATAGATAATAATAACAAACAAATTGCCGTAGCAGAATCTGATAAGAGATGAGAAACAAAACATCTGCTAACAACGAAAAGCCTTTAGCATTTTTACCTGTCTTCGTCCATTGCGTGCAAAAACGAAGTTGTCAACTTTTTCTTAATATTCCAAATATGGGCAGAGATTTCTCGCGTTCAGCCAAGAAATATTCAGACCGGTTTATAAGCACTACACAGCCGACATTGAGCACAGGCATCCACAGACTGCCACGAATAACTGTACCATACTGAGTGACTAATACCGTAAAAGTCGATTTTGAGTTGTTTTTGCTACATTACTGCTCTGCAAATGAACGAGCTGTAGGAGATTCTAACGATGCGGCATTGGAGTTAAGAACAGCTGTAATTTGTTGCTAAGGAGGAGACTAGCATCTAGACTAGGTATTCGTATGATGCGGTGGGTGACTAATCTAGATAATGGGGATATGTGAATGAGGATAGATAGGTGTCATTTTCAACCGACTTCAAAAAAAGGAGGAGGTTCTCAATTCGACCCGTATGTTTTTTTTTTTTATTTTTTTTTTCTATGTTTGTTACGCGATTGCTCCGCCAATTATGAACCGATTTGAACAAATCTTTTTTCGGCGTATAGGTAATACCTCAAGGGTGGTCCCATTGACACCAGGTCAGGATCTGATGATGGGATCCTGGAGAAATCGAGAGAACTCTTCAAATATTATAGGCAGACCTATAGTGATTTTTGTGTTTTTCATAATAACTCGTGCAAATGCACATGGTAAGCATAATATTGTGATGCGGAACTGCTGATGAAGACCACATATGGCCACCAGATCTGCTCAATACTAGGTACAAATACAATGCATGGCTGACGGGCAGGCAACGCATAGCCTAAACCGGTGGACCTAGAGCCATGAAACTTTGTACAGGGGTTCCTTAGTCGCGTGGGGTAGCACTGATATAGCATTTGACAAAATTAATTCCCCAAGGGAGGGGGGGATAAGGGGTAACAGTTAGTATTAAACTCAATCTAATCAAATAGGGTTTGTGGAAGTCGGTTTTTTCTAAAGTTTACTTTTTGTTTCAATTATGTTGTTAACAGGTGATACTTAACGTCCAAAAATAACGTTACTCTACTGGTAAGTACACTCAACAATAGTTTTTGGAAAAGTTACAGCAGTACCTGAAACTCTGTTGTTCCTGAGTCCTTCCTATCCTCTAAGTTCCTATCCTACCTCTTTATTTCTGTCTCCACCTTTTTATTTTTTCACGCGAAACGAAACATCCGCCAGTTTTTTTTTATGGTCAATATTCACACTGGCCAAGGTCGAGCCCGTGTCCACCCAACCACGGTGGAGGTAGGTTAGCGTGTACAATACTATTATACACATGCACACAAGTTAGATTGATGACTTATTCGTGTGGGTGTGCTAGTGAGAGGATAGTCTTGTAGAATCGAAGATGGCAAAGATACGACTATCACAGAACAAATAAACAAGGGCTAAACCAATGTTATTCAGGCAAATGACATCACTACAGTAAAGCATGAACATTGATTTTCAATTGTTTTAATGTGGAAACAATGTGGAGAGAAACAAGTAAAGTGTAATCACCTTGAAAGTCTGTCCTTTAATTTCTCGTCGTTTAGGCCGTATTAATAGACAAAAAGATTTGATATGGCGAAACCGTCGTCGTTCCGACTTAGCTGCAGCAACTCTCATATTAATCTAACGAAACAGTTGCTTGTGGAGCCATCTTAACGTTTTTACAACCCACTGATTTAGGTAAGTAATCTAAAGTAATGATTAAGTACCTACTATCTTTAAGAGCATTAAGTTCACTCCGCTACATCCAATACTATATCCCCACCATTATCTCCAAGTGGGCCTGTATCAAGATTCTCTACGTGTGGGTGGAACCTACTTTTATCGTCCCATCAATCAAGTGCCTGACCATCACAAGCTAATTCACAATGACACAGACCTTGCCTTGGAGGGGAT
The DNA here is from genome assembly GCA_963457715.1 of Argyresthia albistria. Taxonomy (NCBI): domain Eukaryota; kingdom Metazoa; phylum Arthropoda; class Insecta; order Lepidoptera; family Argyresthiidae; genus Argyresthia; species Argyresthia albistria. The sequence continues at coordinate 388,957 of OY735269.1, forward strand.
AAACGCGTTGTAATTATCATGTTAGGACATTGTTTTCTTATACTCTGTTAGATTACATAATCTTCTCAATGACCGTACGTACGTAGGCGTTGATTGGGTATGTATGATTAATTGAAATTGAAATTGAATCCCCCCGCAGGCGCAGTCAATTGGATATTATATTCTCTGGTTCATACTGATTGGTTCACACCAAAATCTACCTTGGCTTACATCACGCGTTTACCTCAGACATGAAGTCGGAATGTGGTTGGGTGGAGGTAGGACATGTCCTGCTGATGCAACCCTCGGTGAACCTGTACTTTGGTTAGTCTAATTAGTAAAAATGCAACACCATCACCAAAACCCGAAGGCAGTCGACTCACCCGTGTTTGAGGATGGGGCCACTTTGGGACGGTTTTGAATACAGATTCAACAAAGATTTTGTCGTTGTAAATCTAAAGGAGAAACGAACATAAGATTAGCATGAAAACGGAAATAAATAGACATCACAAAAAGAAGGAAATAAAGTAAGAGCAAACATAAAAGTATGATGGATCTACCGGTTTAAGTCAACAAATAAACAGTAGTACGCATGTAAATGGTAGACACGATCCTCTCTGTGTAGTTCCTGTCCCCTCTTAAAATGGAACCAAGTAAGTGCCAAGTAAGAGCCTTTTGGGCACTTATAGCCGAAATACCTACTTACTAACTGTTTCACTTTTTATGCTACAAACTTTTGAGCTACTTGTGCCTCAGTCAGTTTAATTCCATACAGTCCCAGGGCTCAATGATTTTATTGATCAACAAATACCTTAATGTATGATAGGCATCACGAAAGATTTTGAAATCCTCTGCCATAATGTGGGTACACATTTACTATTTACGAAAAAACCTTTATTCCGGTAATAAACTAAAGTTTAACGAAGTTTAAAGCCATTTTTCTAATATTTTGTAATAGTGCGCGAAAAAAGGTCTCATGTGTCATGGCGTCGGCTTTGATGTCACGCATAAGTAAACATGTCAGTGTCCAAATGAGTAATCAGCATAAATCAGATGATGTTTACATTGTTATGACGTCATGCAGCGTCATGCGCTATGATTCCTGTTTCGATCAAAATGGCCGAATGCAGTATTTTAATTTTTCGTTTTATTGAAAATCATATTAATCTCAATGTTTTTAATCAAAATAAATTAGTGTTTTAAATCCTTTTAATATTTTCCCTTCGAATCATTAAATCTTTGATTATTTATTTGATACAGTCGTCAGGCCTACTGCCTAGAAAATATACTTACTTCAAACGCCAGGACTGGGAGTCGCGTAAGGAATCGCAATAGATATAGCTAGGGCGTAAACAGCCGGTTTTAGCTTGTCGACGACGACGGTGCAGAGACGCGCCGCATTTACATATACAGGCACATACATTGCTTCTGGCCCCACACTAGGATACCCAGAACAAACCGGAATTAAGCGTAGCGGCCTTCCCCGCACTGATTCAGATACCGCACCCCACCCCTGGCGTCAAAAGATTGGTTAGAGGATCAATAGACAGGGCTGAACGCCGCGCCAGACGTGACGAGCCACCAGCCCTAGCAAAATTTACGCACACATTTGCACGTATACAAACATCATTTGGTTATGTAGTAGTAGTAGGTGATTATTTTACGAGCGTTCTATGGAGTGTCCGAGGTGTTGTAGCGGCAACGACGACAAGCCAAAACTAGCTTTTTGCGCCTTTGAGCAGGTAATTAATGTCTTGCGTCTCGCTAAGTATCGCCGTGCCATCATTGTATGCGATTCTTGCCCCAGATAATGGAACCTCAAGTAGAGCATATTCTCGTCACTGACACTGTGCGGACATTGTCCTATGTGTGTCCTACGGGGGAGTTTCTTGCCCTTCTTTGCTCCATCCCTAAGCCTACAACTTCCGGACGGGCGGAAGTATACAAAAATATTAATATTATATTGACGTTGACGAAGTAATCTGTATGATTTTATGGTCAATAAAAAATTTGAACTTGAACCTATCAGAATTTGGCCCCAGGTAGTTGCAGTTGATAATTTCCCCTTTAATTTACATTTTCCTCTTCGAAGCTTATCTTGACTCACCTGCTATTGGGCAGCAGCCCCTGAGCGTTGAAGTCCCCAGTGGAATTCCATCGTTTAGTGAGATTGTTCCCTCCCGGAGAAGCTTGACTCTGGTTGCTTGACGTGGAGTTATTTCGTGACCTACGTGGGACAGATGGCAAATGAAATGTGCTCTAGCGACGTGCCATCTAGCAAACAAGCATTCATAACTGTGAGTGGCAAATGGTAATTAACTACTAGACAAGGGTAATCAAGTCAGCATAGGTACTTTTTAGGCTTCCGTACCCGAAGGATACCAAACGGGATCCTATTACTAAGCCTCTGCTCTCCGTCTGTCTGTCTGTTCGTCAGCGGGCTGAATCGCACGAACCGTGATAGCTAGAAAGTTGAGACACAGAATGTGTATATGAGGAACCCTTCGTGGGAGAGTCCGACTCGCACTTGACCGAATTTTGTTCGACAGTTGTATGGAAACATAGTGGTGTGACGTCATAAAACAGTGATGTCAAACGATGTCTGTTTTACCCAAAACTACCCAGGCTAGTAGTTAATTATGAAATATGCGGCATACAAGTTAAGGTACGAGTTGGAACCCGGCAGCAGGCAGCAGCAGCCGACAGCAGCAGCACCCAGCAGCATGACGCGGCGACATGCTGCCGAGGTTATGATTTGGTACCCGACTGCCGACAGCAATTGCCGACAGCAACAGCCGACGCGGGAGCGGGAGAGAGAGAGAGCACTACTGTCGGGCACTACTGGTCTGCAGTCGGGTAGCATGAAGTCGGCAGCCCGGCAGCATGCTGCCGAGCTGAATGCTGCCGGGTTTGTAGGGTATTTCATAGAAATGCATAGAAACCAGTATTGCTGTCGGCTGCTGCTGCCTGCTGCCGGGATCCAACTCGTACCTTTATGTGTACCAGGGTTGGGTGGTCCAAATATTTATGTTAGAACTTTGAAACAGGAACGACACTTTGAATGGATGTTAGCAGTCATCTCCGAATATGTATCCGTCTCGGTCATTCCACGAGTGGCACTTTTAGTACAAAATTATGGTTAAAAGGCAGCGGCAGTCGCCATGTGCAAATAAGATTAGAAATCACGTCACATAATCAAAGTTCTAACAGAAGCACTTTGACCTCGGCCTTGGGGAATTGGTGTGGGTATTTTATTTCAAAAACGCTAGCGGGGATCTGTGACCAGAAATTCTTGAAATCCCCACTTGACCTTCCCACAGTCCAATAACGCCCCATTAGGGATATAAGTAGCAGGGATTTTTGTGAGCAATCCACTATCATCATATCAGCTCACTGGAAAAGCGTGTCAAGGGGAATTCCTTGACACAAAAAAATGCGATAAATGTGTGCATTTTTCTATTTACAGAGTGTCATTCTGGATGTCCTTAACTGGAAAATAAAAAGGTGCTTACTGTGTACCTACCTAACGCCCAGTGGCAGTGTTTAAAAGAGTGTTCTCCTTCCGTCCAAAGTCCACGGCCCGCAATTTTTCAACCTACTCACATCGGGATAAAGTTCAAAATCTATGAAAAAACAGAACAAAAAATTGGCTCTTTTGTGGACGTTGGCCGTACACGTAACTACAGCCAATCACGTGCCGCTATTCGAATTAATCTTTGAAGAAATTTGACCACTATTTTACAAACTGTGGGTCCTGCTTGACTGTCTTTTTCTCTCCGACGACGACGCTCAGGGCCGTGATTCACGTACAGGAATGGCACGGAGATAGCTATAGTGAGGCACAAAAAGCCGGTTTTTGCATGTCGACGCGGTCATGCCAGCTACAAAAAAACAGGAATTTTGTGCCCTCGCTATATAGCCATTGCCGTGCGATTCAATACGTGACTCACGGCCCAGGCATCTTTGCCCTGGATTCACCAGCAGCTCTGAGGGTTGCCTCACCTTTGTAAGAAATAATGTTAGTAGTTAATGTGATAGGCAATAGTCAATTTCACGCACTTGAGAGAGCTCTCAGAGCCGAGAGTGGTTTATAATACGGAGCTACTAAAGTCTTCACAAAATAAAAGGCCCGTTTTGACAGTTCACGCCCATGCATTAACCACTAATTCGTAGGTAATAAAAGCCAACTGTTGCGTACAAGCAAAGCGTACAAGTTGCACCTAGGAAAACCGCTTATATTACCTACGCGTTAGGGGTTACAACTTCATGGGCGTGAACTGTCAAAACGGGCCTTTTATTTTGTGAATGGTGTAGTAGTTTCTGCTTACCTACAAGATTACAGTTATCGCTGGCTTTGGCTTACGGCATAACATAAAACAATGAGCACTAAAAAGTAACGAATAGCCTACGTTATGTTTCCGTATGTTGGTAAATAGGTCTGGCGATAATTATTGATTAAAAGATAAGTAATATGAGTACTTACTCGAGTAGTTGCGCTGAACAAATTGTATGCAGTTATTAGGTACTGTTACACTGGTACGTATCGGTTTGCCAGCTTATAATTATGATTAGTTATTATACTTTCCCTCCATTTTATCCTTAGGTTCGACACCGTCTGTTCAATCGTTCAATTACAACTACAGAGCCACCACGTTTCTAGAGAACGGTCAAAGCGGAACTACTGAAGCCACTATGAAAACGTCACTTCTGCTGTCAGTTGTTCCACTTTATTTCAGGTCCTTGAAACTCTTTGCTGTTCAGTTGGCGTAGACGGTGGCGCCTCGCTCCATTCTCTAGCTAACGTGGTGGCACTGCAAGCGTCAATCAGTCATTCGCTCAGTGACGTCACCTGTACGGCGCGTGCGCGTGCGCGTGCAGCGGCGCGGGGGTGGCGCGGGGCGAGGGCGAGGGCGCGGGGGACAGCGACGAGGACGAGGCGGGCGAGTCGGACTGCAGGGAGCCGGTGGACTGGTGTTGCGGCGCGCGTCTGGAAGGGATGAGTGAATGGAGTTGAGTGAGTGAAGGTTTTGTTACTACAAATCGCCCGCAGAATGGTAACCCGCGTGAGCTCATCTAAGCTGAAATGAAGCTCCTTGTGAAGTGGAGTGCGTCATTTCAGCTTAGACGAGCTCTAACGACAAAGATCTGACAGTGTCATGAACATTATACTTAAATGAAAAAATATATATATGTAAGCCTATGGGCTATAACTAGTTATTGAACTAAGAGCGTCTGCCAACAAACTGTTACGCAGTTTGGCAGAAAATGAATTGTAATAGTCATAAGTTTTCTGATAAATAAATGTCATAAAAAAAAAAATATTATGTCTATTTATAGGAATAAAAGCTATGTTTTATCAAAATTTATCAAATTATGGAACTTGCAGGCGCATTGCCTTTCTGTGGGCCTTAAGATTCCTATTTGAAGAGGCACAGGCATCATAGTTGTGCCCGTTTGGTTTTTTTTTTACGTAATTTTTAGGCAGCTTTAAATGCTCGATTTCCCGCTGTGATCTGATGCTAAACTTTCCCTCGAATACTCTCGACGAAGCTTAAATTATCTCAATATGGTACATACTGCATTGCAATTAGCTGGGCCGGCCTACATACCTACTAATTTAGTATACAGGCCGGCCCAGCTTATTGCGTTTCAAACCGTACATGGTCAATACAGTTAATGGAGAAGACTCAATCAGCCCCATACCCTACAATAGGTTAAGTACCTACCAAAATCAAACCAGGATTCAAATCCTCGTCTACTGCGCAACAAGTAAACTGGTAATCACCTTTGTGGTAGACCCGTAGAGGAGGTGGTAGACCCGTAGCTGGTGGTCCTCTTAACTGGCTCGCGGTACGAGGGCTGCCGGAGCCTCAGCTCTCTGGTGGGGGTGGAAGACGACCCTGGAATGATGGAGAGGATCTGTTAATGATATTGTCAATTTTGAATGGTATGACACTTGCGGATGTCGATGAAATTGCTAGCATTGTGAAGTAATACGATCATAAATATAGGCGATGATTGATCTGTCCTTGTAATAAACGTTTCTTTCTTTCTTTCATTTAAATAGCTACGTCACGCGTCTTCGTGGATGGCGGCACCTATACCAGGGATAGGGAATCGTGGCTATAACATCCTTTGCCCATTGCAGTGGAACACTACGGCTATGAAATTAAATTTAAAAAAATACAGCTCATTAATGTACCCACAGAGGGGCACGGGCCTTTACTGAATACGAGTAAGATTGAGCCATACTCCACCACGCCGGCTCAGTGCGGGTTGATGGAGGTGTGTCGGGCTCATAAGAAATAAGAAATAAGAAATAAGAAATTTATTTGCAATGTAAAGGGTATTGTACAGTAATTATTTTGGTACATTAATTAATTGAGCTCCTTAAACAGCTAGTCAATAGCATGCAAATATTTAGTATAAGTATGTACACGTTTATTAATTTGTATTATTCCGTTTTAAAAGTGAAGAATTCCTGAAGTGAATAAAAACAATTCTCTAATAGCCATTTTCGTAGTTTCGATTTAAAGAGATTAACAGGAAGATTTTTGATATCCTGAGGTATCTTATTGTACACCGCTATACACATTGCGTCACAATTATTTTGGTACAGTGCTGTTCTGGCACAGTGTTTTAAAACAAGCCTATCTGGATTTCTGGCATTTCTGGGATATAAATCACTAGCCTTGGCAAATAGATTTGTGTTAAGTTTAACAAATGTAGATACTTCCATGATATATAGACAGGGAAATGGTAGTATTTTTAACTCTCGAAACAATGGCTTGCATGATACGTGCTGCGGTACTCCAACTATTGACCGGATGCATTTTTTTTGAGCGATAAAGACAGCTTGCTTGTCGGTACCGTTCCCCCAGATGATCAAGGCATATCTGAGTACTGATTCTATATATCCGTAGTAGGCCGATATCGCCGTTTGTCTTGATGCAATTTTACTTAGCCTTCTCAAGACAAATACAAATCTATTTAATTTGTTGCAGACTTTCTTGGTGTGTTCCTTCCAATTAAGATTCTTATCAATTATTATACCTAAGAATGTTGCATGGTCTACATTATCTAATTGTTGTCCTTTGTGATTAATACTTAATAATTTGTTATTTATATTCTTATTGAAATTCATTACATTAGTTTTTGTTAAATTTACTTTTAAATTGGAATTGATTAAATAATTTACAATGGTTGTCACAGTTTCATTAATGTCCGAGATATGATTATTTAAATTATTATTTTTTTGTGTCACTATTATTGAAATGTCATCAGCGAATAATATACATTTGTGTTTTATGTGGTCTGGGAGATCATTTATATACACAAGGAATAAGAGAGGACCAAGGACACTGCCTTGTGGCACTCCATATTGATTAAACCTAGGTTGTGATTTATATGTTTTTAAAACATTACCTTCTAACCTCGTCGTTTCTACATATTGGGATCTGTCCCTTATATTAAGTATGTTTTGATCCAGGCCAGTGATGGACCTCTTATTCCGCATTGTTCAAGTTTAATCAGCAGTACTTCATGGTCAACAAAGTCGAATGCTTTGGACATATCAAACAATAAAAGAGTCGTAATTTGTTTTTGATCAACCCGATAGCTTAGACTGCTTACTAGGTTAAAGGCTGCTAGTGTAGTAGATTTATTCTTTTGGAATCCGTATTGTTCGGGTTTCAATATTTGATGTGCAGTGAAAAAATGGTAAAGTCTAATTTGCATGGCTTTCTCGAATACTTTTGATAGTATTGAGATCAGGGTTATTGGCCTGTAGTTCCCAACATCATCTTTACTGCCTTTCTTATGCAACGGTTTAACTACCGATTGTTTCAGTTTTAATGGAAAGCACCCTGACTCTAGAGAAAGATTGATAAGATATGTAAGCACGAAGCAAAGTTCGTTAGCACATTTTTTTAACACTTTCGTAGTGAGGCCGCGTCGCTTCCTGAAGCATTAGTATTATTAAGGGACATGATGAGCCAACCCGACGAGTAACTATTTAGTAATCTGTGTCTACGACGACATGATATCGGTGCCAATCTAGGGTAAAAGATAGATAGATAGATAGATAAATCATTTATTCAAAGGACATGGTACACACACATAAATTAATAACAAAAAAATCAATTTAAAAAGTGTGTTAAGTGTGTCCCTTCGCTCTCAGAAGCACACCGCTCGATCGACCGAACAATGGCGAACTATTTATTATATAAGATGTGTCGGCGAACCAGTTACAGTTAAACTGAAGCTGCCCTGCCTGTTGTGTGCACTTACAGTGGTGCGTGTACCCACACATAGCACTCGGCTCCAGTTTAACACACTTATATCCTAGATCGACCCAACCGCAGGCGTGTATGTCCACTTTAGAAGATACATAGACAAGACAAGAATGCCTACCTGCACCGTTCCGTTGGCTGTGAGCCGACGGCGCGCGTCCCTCCAACGCGTTCAGCCGCCTCAGCGCATCAGCCAGGGTCGACCTCAAGCACAGCAGTTCCTCGGCCTGCCGAGCGCACCGCACTTCTAACTCCGCCACTCGCACTGCTAGGCCGGCGCCCTCGCCCTCTAGCATTTCATCTGGAAGACAAAGTAACATTAATTAAGGACAGGAACATACATTGCTTCAGGCCCCACACAAGGATATGTTGGGAGCAGATGGCAGAAACAGCGAAATCATACACATAAAAAAATTCTAGACCTGAGGATACCGGGATTTCAACCCGAATCTTATCTTGGGACCTTTGAAAAAGGCGGCGTCGGTCGGCGTCGTCTCGTCTCTTCAAATACCCATCTCTAAAAAGTTATTCCAGCAGATACCACGAGCCTTAAAGATAAAGAGGTAGTGTAGATAGTAAGTACCTAGTCTATTATTTTAATATTTATCGTTGTGCACTTATGTAGGTCTACCTTTTATTAAATTATCCTCTCCATCCCAGGTTTGCTGGAAGAGATCTCTTATTAGAGATAAGCTCGCCTTTGTACATGTTTTTTCTAATATTAAGTGTCTGTATTATGTTTTCTGTGCAATTATGGTTTTAGATTTTTAGATTTAGATTTTGTTTATAAGGCCTCACAGCTTAATCATAACTTAATATCGCAGAGTTGTTTAATTCTTATAGCTAAGACAATTAAGAGACTCATAGTATAGGTTTTGACTCAATATGAGGCTGGTTTGGACATAGGTACTCGCCCAAGTTTATATAACTGGATATAAGTAAGCCATTTTGTTAACTGAACGACTGGAAATTGGCACAGAATAATAAATAGGGCATACGGTATTACGAACTGTAGCATGCCATGGGACAATGATTTTTGCCAAAAACAAGGTCAGAGGGAGGTCAGAGTAAAATAGAGCGCTATATTTTCTGTTTTTAGGGTTCCGTACCCGAATGGTGCCAAACGGGACCCTATTACTGAGACTTCGCTGTCCGTCTGTCCGTCCGTCCGTCTGTCACCAGGCTGTATCTCATGAACCGTGGTAGCTAGACAGTTGAAATTTTCACAGATGATGTATTTCTGTTGCCGCTATAACAACAAATACTAAAAATCAAAAGAAATTATTAAGGGGGGCTCCCATACAACAAACATGATTTTTTTGCTCATTTTTGCTCGATATTGATAATGGTAGCAGGTAGACGCTTAAAATGTTCACAATATATTGAGTATATTATTTACTTAAAAAATAAATAATTAAATTAAAATTAAATTAATATTTAGGGGGGCTCCCATACATTTTTTTTGCGGTTTTTTATAGATAATGGCACGGAACCCTTCGTGCGCGAGTCCGACTCGCACTTGGCCGGTTATTTATCTTCTTCCAGTTTATTTAGCAAAGACAAGTTTCAAATTTAGCACCAACGTAATCTTCTGAATACCAAGGAGACTGGGCGTGGAAAATTAAATACGGTTGACTTCTATTCAATTGTAGTTTGCTAAGCAATCGTTTTTATTCGCGGCATTTTAACACTTCGCTGATGTGAGTACAAACGTGGTGAGTACAAACCACTCAATTTATATATTCGCACTACATACAATCCTAAAAGTGGTAACATTGTCACATGTCATTGTTCGCCAAACAATACCTTCACATCAACATACATGTTTGCACATGGACACGAGTCGATTCTAATTGTAAACACCACGACTCGCCACAACGTACCTGCAGTACAATTGCTGTTTCAGTTAGTGACTATGCAATGACAGATGGTTTCATACCCAGCCGTGGATGCGAAAGTTAGCGACGTGATGTTTCTGCTAACGTTGCGTGGTATTAGGTCGTTTGATTGCAAAACATATGACACTGCAGTAAATACTAGGACATACATTATATCTCAGTGAAGGTCGTTTGCCGATGTGGGTATTGATGCGAGCAGATTTCTCGTAAGTACGCAGTACCTGCATTTTTTTAGAAAGGGAGAAGGGGACATGCACAAAGGCCCCGCACATGTGGGCCACGTGCAGGCACTTCAGCCCCCTTACAGAAGATAGAAGAAGATAGAAGATAGATACCTGCATTTTAGAGTCAATGTATCATATTGTATAGAGTCATCGTTATATTAACGACTGCTGTTGAACGTTAGTCTCTTCACTAGACTAAAGCTAGACTGGTTTAAGTTATTTATTAGTAGCTAACCCAAAAGACATCGTTTTAACAAAAGCAAAAAAAACTTAAAAAAAAACCGACTTCGAGACCTCTCAATTCTCTCTGCTAGCGTTGCGAACTTGCAAATGTCGTCTAAAAACACGAACATGAGCTTACAATATGGATGCGAAAGTGTATTCTGGCTGTTAAGTCCACACATATACACAATATGGACGAATATTGGTCCCAAGTCAGCCCACAATCACAGAAAGGAAACAATACGTTATTTACTTACGATTAGACTTTTCAGATATTTTCATGTTGTAACCAAACAACAGGAACGATTCCTTATTTTCAAAAAATGGGACCAAGCTTATGGAGTACTATTATCTCTTCTGTGCTTATGAGTAACCCTTTCATACAAAAAATAATTTTTGAAATCGGTTCATAAATAGTACATAATAGTACCAGTTTCGATGTAACACACATTAAAACTTAATGATAAAAAAAACATACAACCGAATTGAGAACTACCTCTTTTTTTTAAGTCGGTTAAAAAACCAATTGAACAGATTTTTTCTAAAACATTATACAAATCGATACAGCCGTTTGGGAGAATAGTGAGAAGAAGAAGAAGAAATAACTTACGCCAAGCAGCATAGACATCGTTCATGGTGTCGCCAGGGGAGTCACTGGCCCTGGAGCTCCTCGACTCTCCGCTCTCCATAGTCCTTTGGGGCGAGCTCATGATGGTCACAAGTAGTCACAACTCACACTCGACTTGACCACATGACAAGGGGAAAGCCACTTCACAGTTTCACTACGTTTTAGGATCACGGAATTTAGTAATTTTTAAAGAGTTCAAAGAAGATTAAAGAATGGGTAATTTTGTAAAACTATAATTCTTCACGTCAATTGACTAGGCCATATTTTTGAAGTTATGACAGTGAAGACAAATGTATGATCAATCTTTGACCCATCTATGTTTGTTGTAGAATATCATGTTGGTCCTAAAGTGATTGGTAATAAGTGGGGATGTACTTAGAATACTTAAAACGATGTTTTTAAAATTACGATGTTTTGACTTCACAATGACTGTTTGTTTTAAAGCCCATTAGGATGCTGATCAAGGAAGATGATTCTACAAGTATAAATACCTAGTCATATCAATCCATTCCAGCCAATTGGTCCAATTAAAGGAAGATTATTTATTATGATACCTACTTACACTGACTGACATGCCAGACAGTTTTTTCTGCGTAAACAAATAAGCCAAAGATCATTCAACGATAAGAGACAAGCCAGTCACCGCTAATCCATTTTTTTCTCAGGTCACTGCCCTCAATAACCGTTTACTAAAGATGAAAGTACATTTGTTTTTATAGAGAACCCAATATGGTCGTGTACAGTTACTGAACATGTCCAAATATTCGATTACCTTCTAAGCCAAATGGACATGCAAATTGGAAATAGAATGAAAGTATCAAGACCATTCTAGGTTAAATAGTTTAGATATAGCATTTCTACGGTATTGGAAAGTAGGTAAAGTACTGATAGGCCACTGAGAGAATGGTTAGTACTTTGCTTATAAATCACAGCAAAGACTACAGAACCACTAACTCATAATTGAAAGATATTGCAACACGTATAAAATTTACTTCTTCTCCTGTGAAAGATGTAAGTATTTAAAACTGGTTTTCTAAGACCAGTCGCTGGTTCTACGAAAATGGAAACAGGTAACGAAGGAAGCGGAGTTCTGGTAAAATGATAAACGAGTAGCAAAGATATAATGTTACCTCATCAGGGACCTCAGGCACACACAGAAAAGATAGATAATAGTAGATACAAGTTCTAAGCCGTACCACAGATACTATAATACCGAACCGACTCTTGTCAACAAACGCAAGACTTTGCAATCCTTGAGTTGCGCGAAAGCAAAGCATATCCTTAGCTTAAAAACAAATGACAATCCTAAAATCCTATGAGATTCTCGCTAATAAATTAGTTAACACTTTCGCGGACGGTAACCGGATAGGCCTGACGACTGTACCAAATAAATAATCAAAGATTTAATGATTCTAAGGGAAAATATTAAAAGGATTTAAAACACTAATTTAATTTGATTAAAAACATTGAGATTAATATATTTTCAATAAAACAAAAAAAGATTAAAATACGGCATTCGGCCATTTTGATCGAAATAGGAATCAAAGCGCATGACGATGCATGACGTCATAACAATGTAAACATCTGATTTATGCTGATTACTCATTTGGAAATTGACATGTTTACATAAGCGTGACATAAAAACCGACGCCATGACACCTGAGAGCTTTTTTCGCGCACTATTATGAAAAATGGCTTTAAACTTCGTTAAACTTTAGTTTATTACCGGTATTTTTTTTTCGTAAATAGTAAATGTGTACCCACATTATGGCAGAGGATTTCAAAATCTTTCGTGATGCCTATTGTAGGTAGTAAGTTTTGGACACTATAATTTTGTATGGAAAAATATCGAATGATAGTATAAGTACATATATAAGTCGTGTCAATTTACAGATACGTATTAGGTGCGTAATACGGCAGGAGCAAGCGAGATGGAAAATTGAATGCCTAGCTTGCTCCCATGTATGGTGGAAGTTCTCATGGACACAAAGAGTGGCTCCCTAAACTGCAAGGGAAATGCGAATTCTACAGTTCAGTTCTAAATTCTAGAAGTTGCTTCCAAAAAAGCCAGTACAGTAACGACTTCTATAGCATTCACGTCACTTTAAGTCTTTGAATGAGGACTTCTATAGAATTAGCTGATCGCGTTTGTGTATGACAACTTTGAACAAAATCGTTTCTTGAAACTCAAGGTAGACTCACCCACGTGTCTTGACGCCAAGAGGGGAAAACATCCAACATTCAACGAGTTGGTTCAAAATTCAAACACTTCCACTTTTCTTCCATTGCATTCCTAAACACTGTATTTCTTTATGATTTCCCATGTGTACTTTGAAGGCAAATAAATGAATTTTTACTTTACTGTACTTTTAGTCATGCCACTGCGGATTTCGGAAGCATAAATCTCTTTTATCTAAATCGCCAACACGAACCCGACATGAGATCACGAACTCACACGCATAGGAAAGTTCACCTTCTAGTGTTCGTGGGAACTAAACAAATGTTTGTATAATCACATTAATCACGCTTATGGTGGGCACAATGAGGTAACTATGGTGGGTACAATGAGGTAACTATGGCTCTAGTTTTTATTATAGTACATACAAATAACGTGATTAGAGCTTCAGAGTTCCGATAGCCGATTCAGAAAGAAATGCAAAAAAAAACGTCAATTGCGCGTCGGAATTCCGAAGGATTCCCTATTATCGTGGATGAAGAAACGCAAATCAACACGTTACACACGTTACACACGTTACACGTTTGATTTACTGTAATGAAACATAGGTAGGTACCGGAAAATGACTGTCAAATTGTCAGTCACATACTTACTTAATATTTCATTTGCCTCACCATCATCCATCCGTGAATAATATAATTGAAACAAAAAGTAAACTTTAGAAAAAACCGACTTCCACAAACCCTATTTGATTAGATTGAGTTTAATACTAACTGTAACCCCTTATCCCCCCCTCCCTTGGGGAATTAATTTTGTCAAATGCTATATCAGTGCTACCCCACGCGACTAAGGAACCCCTGTACAAAGTTTTATGGCTCTAGGTACACCGGTTTAGGCTATGCGTTGCCTGCCCGTCAGCCACGCATTGTATTTGTACCTAGTATTGAGCAGATCTGGTGGCCATATGTGGTCTTCATCAGCAGTTCCGCATCACAATATTATGCTTACCATGTGCATTTGCACGAGTTATTATGAAAAACACAAAAATCACTATAGGTCTGCCTATAATATTTGAAGAGTTCTCTCGATTTCTCCAGGATCCCATCATCAGATCCTGACTTGGTGTCAATGGGACCACCCTTGAGGTATTACCTATACGCCGAAAAAAGATTTGTTCAAATCGGTTCATAATTGGCGGAGCAATCGCGTAACAAACAAAGAAAAAAAAAAAAAAAAAAAAAAAAAACATACGGGTCGAATTGAGAACCTCCTCCTTTTTTTGAAGTCGGTTGAAAATAAACCTAATTCATCCATTTCCTAAACATCTCATATAGATGGACTAGAATCTATTCGCAGACAAACTAACTTTAACAGAACTCTACGATCGAAACTCAATTCTGAAAACAGTCTGTAGAATTTTGCAATCCCAAAGCTTCTGTGTTCATTCGAATAATTTCAAACTATCCTCTATAGGACTACTCTGACATCAGTCTGAATATCGAAATAAGAAATTTATTTGCAAAGACAAGTGTAAAAAGGTTCGTAAATATCATATAATTAGAACGCCTTAAATGCGAATGTAGAGTCAGTGTAGAATCAGTTTCACACTCTTTGTCAATGAATGAATTCAGGCTTGGTCTTGGCTTCGTCGAAGATTCCCGTCCAGTTCGATGGACAAAAGATTCTCGACAAGTTATAGAACCTACAGAGGTTAACGATGCCAGGCTGATTGATCGTTGATTCGAACAGGGACGTGCATAGTTTACAAATGAGGATAAAGACGTAAGAATGTCATCATTAGAAGTGACTATGACGTGGTAAGCTGGAAATGCTCAGGTAATCTGATAGATATCCATAGTTTGACTAGGAGTGGAATCGCAGCATTACAATTTTTTTCACCTACAGGAGGGATGTGGGAGTAATAACATAGAAGAATTTATACAAGAAGAGGGAATGTGCCAAAACAGACAATGAATTCGCTTTCTTTAATTTGCGTTAACTAAAGATCATTTGAGCAGACACGGGCATAATCATGTCGTATTTCTGTAAAATTACTTTTAAGGAGTTAAAAAGGATTGATGATAATTAAATTATGTTCTTAAAGAAAGGGCTCTTAACTCGTGAAATACTTAGTCAAAAAGACGCCAAAACATGTGCGTTCGACTATTGTAAGGTAGGTTTAGGCAAATAGTTTGAAGGCTGGATCGTACACAAACACACCTTCAAATGATCCTAACACTACAATCCACAAATAGAGTTTATCGCGATGTACTTTATGTTTGTATTTTCCATGATGTCATACCTAGAACTAGTGTGCCCGACTAGTTTTTAGGGTTCCGTACCCGAAGGGTGCCAAACGGGACCCTATTACTGAGACTTCGCTGTCCGTCCGTCCGTCCGTCCGTCCGTCCGTCCGTCCGTCCGTCCGTCCGTCCGTCCGTCCGTCTGTCACCGGGTCCGCCTGCACGAACCGTAATAGCTAGAAAGCTGAAATTTTCACAGAATGTGTATATCTGTTGCCGCACCAACCACAAATACTGAAATACGAGAGATATTACAAATTGAAAGTGGTCTCGGTACAAGATACGTCTTCACAACACGCTTGAAAAGTTTATACCAAGGCCATTTTGTTTTGGTAGGTAAGCCTTCTTTTAATGAAACTAAATTTAAATGATATGGCAATGTCGTCCCCGGACTTCTACAAAGACTTTAAATATTAATTGATGAATTACGACGTCTCTATTTATTATGTAGAACTTTTAGAAAATAATTATAAAATTAATAGTTTTTAATTACTTTTGTTTTCATACAAATCTCAGAGCACAGAAATTAATTTTTTCCTTTTGGCCACTTCAAGTTTGGCTGCCAGTGATGTTTTAATTAAATACTCTTTGGTGCGTTGAAATGATGTTTTGCAGTCTGCATGACATTGACATAATGAGTGAGTGAACCTCATTGTACGGAAATTGTAGATGGGTGTCTCACGTTTTCCAGTAGGAGTAGGTTGTAGACAGTGCTGCTTACGGCGGCGTTTAGTAGGTACTAAAGGCCCTAAAAGCGCGGCAAGCTTTGAATCAATTCAAATATTATTTTTCAACTAGCTACAAAGTTATTCTGACATAAGATGATAATTTGAACAAAACTTTTTGGGTATTTCATGAAAAATACAGTTACAGATCACACATATACAGGGTGGAACAAACGAATGGGCCCTGGAGGGAAAGTACCTTAAAATCTCAAGATATCCGTCCGTCCGTCTGTCTGTCACCAGGCCGTATCTCATGAACCGTGGTAGCTAGACAGTTGATATTTTCACAGATGACGTATTTCTGTTCCCGCTATAACAACAAATACTAAAAACAAAATAAATTTAATATAAAGGGGGCTCCCATACAATTAACGTGTTTTTTTGCGGTTTTTTTAACCGACTTCCCAAAGGAGGAGGTTTACAATTCGTCCGGATGTTTGTTTTTTTTTATTTATTTTTTTATGTATGTGCCTCGATAGCGCCTAAACGGATGGACCGATTTGGAAAATTAGACCGATTAGACCTATAGTGATTTTTGTGTTATTCATAATAACTCGTGCAAATGCACATGGTAAGCATAATATTGTGATGCGGAACTGCTGATGAAGACCACATATGGCCACAAGATCTGCTCAATACTAGGTACAAATACAATGCGTGGCTGACGGGCAGGCAACGCATAGCCTAAACCGATGGACCTAGAGCCATGAAACTTTGTACAGGGGTTCCTTAGTAGCGTGGGGTAGCACTGATATGGGATTTGACAAAATTAATTCCCCTGGGGGGGATAAGGGGTTACAGTTTGTATTAAACTCAATCTAATCATATAGGGTTTTTGGAAGTCGGTTTTTTCTAAAGTTTACTTTTTGTTCCAATTATATAGATAATGGTACGGAACCCTTCGTGCGCGAGTCTGACTCGCACTTGGCCGGTTTTATTCATATTTACAATGCCAGCATCTTACGTACATGTAATCAGTACATTATACCTACTGTTTGAATATACACAATACACATGCTTGAGTTGGGAATTTTACCGGAGTCCTTTCGATTTCGTACAGATAACTCTGAATGGCAGTTTTTTTAGCCGTGCTGTTGATTTTGTTGAGTGAGCAGTAACAAATTGACCTCAACAACATAACAACATGTATGTTCCTAGGTACCTATTATTGTTAGTACACTTAACTACCGGAGATGATCTTAAATACAAGATTTTCAGTTGGAATTGATTTCCATCGAAATGACGATATAAAATCGGAAAGGGAATTAGGCAACAATTAGATGCCCAAATAAAGCTATCAACCGACAAGAATGGATATGTCTGATGGCGCACTGTCGAAAGCGCAAATTAAATTAGCAATCAAAATTGGCTTGTTTTCCTTTTGGATCACACTATAAAATACACCAAAACTGTAGATAATGGGGTCATTCACTGTTGAATAGTCATTCTTAAGAATTAATAAGGAATCGAGTGGTCAATAAAGATAACCTATGCCACATTTGATTAAAAAGCACATTTTTTCATAAGGTTGTCTTGTCTCATACTGGCACTTAAGAAAAGATCACTTTATTTAGTTTAAAAGAAAACACATTTATTTAGTATTTTTTGCAAAAGGGCCCAGGCGCTATGCCGGCAGCCTAGATGTTATCACTAACTAAATTATACACAGAAGGCCACACAGCTGACTATACACCCAATACGACATGGTTCCAATGTAATGTAATGTTGTCCGAAATCTTACTAAAGACACCGAATGGGAAAGAGGAAAGCAGATCAGCAGATGGGAAAGAAAACAAGGTTTCCACGCATGCGTGCAAAGCTAGACAATGGAATTTCATATGCTTCAATGACAGGTGTACTCTATTTGAATTCCAATAAGGTAGAAAGTTGTGAATCTTATTTTGACATGCGCAGTGTGCTTGGTGAAATTTTCCACTACCTACACCAATATGGGGAACTCCTTAGAAAGCACCTGGAAAATCCTGGTATTGATTTAAAATAACGTAAATTTTTAGTTTCTCAGAAAGGGTAAAATATTAGCATAGACATCTAAGAATAACGAATGTTGTGATATACGAATGTCTCATGTAAATGTCAGTTACTTGCAAAATTTTGTAAAGGTAGTTTTAAGATGATGATGACGATGATGTAATTGTTGACATCATTAATATTCAAGACCGTTTAAGCAGAGGTATTTGCGACCTTGTCCGTCTTTTATTGCCTTTAGCGGATTTTATGCTTCCATAAACAAGATAAACATAGTACCTATGTACTTGTTTTGTCTGACGATGACGATTTACCATCTCAAAATGCAAATCAAACTATAGGTATCATCTATAGGCGGGGTCGGTGTATTGTATGATTTAACTTAATGGATCTCTGGAAATGTCGCTATGATTTCAGACATGGGGCTATTGTAAAAAACTTGTTCCAGAGAGGCTGGAGGGTGGACCAAGAGAGAAGAACCTTTGGCAAAAAAAAAACAAATGTCATTACAAAATGGCCGGCTCTCGGGAGGAAGAGAAACAAGTCATGACGGATTTCCGTAACTCCGTGAATCTGGTGTTTTCATCTCTGCTCATGGATAATTTCATTTTGCAGGTAAGCCTTGTTCAATATAATTGTTATTCATGCAATTCGCGCCAACACTATCCTTATTTGAAGACAACGCATCTGTGACGTCATAGCAAAAATATTTTCACGGCCATACTTGTTTGTAAGCAACAAGTAGTAAATGAAAAATCGCGTTGAAAATTGTAGTAAGAGTAGACTCTAATCTATAACATGTAGTAGAAAATACTTCAAATGGCATCGAATATCAATACGCAATAAATGTAGTAACCGGAAATACTGCCGGTGTTTCTATATTGTCTGTGTCAATATTTGTTTACACTTTGGTGTTGCAGTATTGATTTCATAGTCTCTGTATAATCTACGCATCAAACTGCGTTTTATATTCTGATTTATGATAATTTTTTTTAGTTTTTGCTTTAAATAAGTCTGTGACAGACATGGTAAGCGATACGTAAATTATTGAAAACTACTCGACTTCCTAACCGGATGTAACAGTCATACTTATTTACTTATGCTAGACATTTTACATAAAACATATAGCACATAAAATTATCTTCCTGTCCCAAAAAGTAACGTTTACGAAGTCGCATAATTCGCGAAATCCATGATCAAAACCCATAAAATCCAAGCATTATGTCGGTGAAACATTCCACGCGAGTTTTAACAGGCCCAACCTTTCTCACTTCCAGGCCGGAGACAACATCATGCAGGTGAGATTCAACCTCCCCGGGACTACCCGGGCCACCACGAGACAGGTATCGAGCCTGCAAGACCTGGCGCTGAACTGCAGCATTCGACACTGGTGGAAGACCGAGAACCCGGCGCGCCACCTCACCGTGCAGCTAGTCAACATCATGCACACACTCAAGAAGGTCGACCTGCTCCCCCGCCCCGGCACCGCACACCCCGCCGACGACCTACAACAAGCCCTAGAAGCCCTCCAACTGAGGAACAACGCTGTCTCCCTCAAATCCTTGCACACAGATCTGATTTCCGCACAAAAGAGGCTGGAAACTGCCCCCGCTTCTCTACCAGGACTGGCTAAAGCCGTACCTAAGGAACTTCCTCTTCAGTTGCAAAACTCCTGGTACATGGCTGCTCTGGCCCTCCTGAACAGTCTTGTGGATTGGCTGCTCCAACTCTGCCAAGTTTACTACTTCAATGACGTGTCAGTCCGCTACGCTAGGTTCTTCTTGTCACGCGTGGTGGTGAAATCAACTGGTGAGATAGACCGCGCCCGCACTGTCCTGAATGTGTTAGAGGATTCCATGTTCCACCCAGGGATGAATCCGTGCATGTTCAGCGTCTGCAACATCGGTATTCGCCATATAGATCTTGTGGCAGCATCCAAGCGTGTGCTAAATAAGCTGGAAGACGGTGCCGATGTCCCTCAACTAGCCAGGACCCCAACTGAGCCAAAGGACGTAATCCAACAGATGCAAATACATATTTCTTTGAACCAGCGCATGCAGTCGTTTGCCAGGAGCGTTGACACCGACCTGACTGCTGACATGCAGGATGTGGCTTCAGAAGAGATTAGGAATGTGTGGCAAGGCATGCTCGTGGTCTGCGCTAGCTTAGGCCCGCATAACCCGCTTAACCCGCCGCCAAATGCGGAGAACCAACAGAACCGACGGAATAGACTGCGTGAGTAGACGTGATTGGATTGTACTGCAGAGGGGCAGCCAAGGCGTGTCTCTCGATGATGATTTGAGGTTTTCAAAACCACATTAACACGTAGAGATGATACGTATTGTTAAGACTGGTAAGGACTGGTGAAGGGCCAATCCAAACGAGACGGACCTAAGATGTGATGTAAATGTGATACGATTTGTTTATTTGTAAACATGCCATGTTAAAAGATTTGTAGGTAAGAAGTCAAACAGTATTAGGTGATATTGTTATGACAATGCTGAGGCTGCTCACTTTACATGGTAGTCTAGTCAGTCAAGCCAATCTTCTAGCTAGAGCTCGGTCGGCAACTAGTGCCAAACTGAATGTCGTTTCACTGTTACAATGTGTTCAAATATTTCTATTGTGAAAACCAATCTAAATTGCACTGTTTAGCACTTTTCATCCATCTTAGTTTTCTTTTTGGTATTTTTTTACACTCCAGATAGGCACAAATCAATGTTGTGTGTTATTAATTAAGCTTAACTTCATGTCTCTCATTCTCAGTGTCTACTCTAAGTACACATGCGTACTCTCTACTAAGTATGGTAAATAAGATATTAATCAACTAGAAGATAAGGGCTATCAGCTACAACGACGTACGAGGTACAAGTTTAGTACATTGTAGAGAAACTATTGTGTACCTACATTTTGAGTCTACGCATTATGAGTATTTTAAATTCTAACATAACAACATAGCATCACAATTTTTTCCATACGGGTTGGAAGAGCACAATTTTGCCTCAATGTCGCTTGTTATTCAATACTCCATTTTGCGTGGCAGTGTTTCCATAAAAGGGTCTCATTAGTACATGACTTTATTTGCAATACTCACACAAATACTCGTTTCGTACCATAAGACATCAATTAAACGCAAACAAATACAGTCTTAAACACAATTCTCATAAATATTTACTAGGATTCAGGTGACAACAACCTGGACCTCAAAAAATGGCCTAAAAGGACACGTTGGTCAGTTTTGCAGATAATCTCTTTAGTTGTTGTTTCGCCATTGAATGACCTAATTGTTATTGCAACAGTATGATGTGCAGATGATTATCGCATGTTGACATCATGCGACGAGTCACGGTGGGTGAACCCACCACCCATGGCGTGCGATGTGTTAACATCTCGGAACTTTAAAAATGTAGAGTGTTAGCGTTTGTTATTTTGAATACATACTGCTAAAGTTAGTAAATAAAAAAATAGGAAAATTTTAAAAAGGTTATCTATCTATTTATGCGCAGGGTGGAGGGTGCATTCTTACTAAATTGGGAGGGTAAATCGATATTAAAATGTCAAGGAGTAAGTTAAAGATAATAAATTTCTAAGGTTTTTTGATCAAAAAGTAATTTTGGAATCGGGAACATTTTAATGCAATGTAAAATAGGTTTTGTGATGAAACGTTTTATTGCACAAGACAATGGAAAACAGAAATAAAAATCTGGAAAATGCATGTTTACAAAGGCGAGTGTATTTTTTTGGGATTGAGTAGGTACGTATTTTTGTAGTTGACATCGTACCGTTACGTACGCTGTTTTTGATAAGGTAGATATCTCAAACTAAATAGGTTGTCTTAGGCCTTCCATACATAAAGCTACGCAATAGCGATGCGACTGTGAGGCTACTCATTTGTATGCCCAAAAAAAGAATAAAACAACAGACTGTCAAAAATATAATAGGCTTGTGGCTTGTCAAGTCAAAATAGATACTTTTTATGAACTGTCAAAACGGAACTTTTGTTCCTGAGTTCTATGAAATAACAACAGAATGACGTCATGTAAAAGTGCCATCAAATGCTGTCTTTTTTGCACAAAATTGACTTTATAAAATTTATCTGCTGGAAATATACAATTCTGAGAATGTCAAGCCATTTTGTACATAATTCTTCAACTTAAGACTTGTTCCTAGATTTATTGGATTACCTTGGCCACAAGCCTATTGCATGCAACTGTAAAGTATGTGGAGTCGCAACTCGCAACCGCGTAGCTCCAAGAACGGAAGACCTTTTAGTTATAAGTAGGAACCAATAATTGAACATTTTCTATGTTTTAGATTACTTTCTCGACTTGTTAAGTAGTTGAGGTCTAAGCCAGATAAGAAAACGATTAAAAGTAACAAAAAATAAATGTTTTACTAGTATACTTTGTAAAAGACAATTTGATGTGGCTTTTGCTGTCAATATTACTAGCATGTGGTCTATCAGACCAGCAGCAGCCCCCTTGGATAAAGTTACTTATCTTATCACTTGTCGTCAACACAATACAAATGATTTGACATTTACCAACTAAATTGATCACGCAACTTATAAAATGACAGTAAAAGTTACACGAAACACATATGACATTTAGACACAGGCCCTTAGTGACAAGTAGTTGATTGGGCTCTCTCGGGAATGTTAAAGGCTAGACATTTAAGCAGTCCTTTATTTGAGCAACAGTTGTGCATTCGGCTAATACAAGGCTAAATAAAAACACGCGGTTCACAGCCCAAAATTCAATGATTACTTGTTGTTCTAATGTTGTCTGTTGCATTACTGTTGTGTTTCTATGTGATGATGATGAAATAAAATGACGATTCAGTCTATTATTGTTTCTATTTCTGCCAATTGAGAACAATACGAGTCTTATTAAGGTCATGTTCCAAACAGTATCGATAAGTCACATAAATCATTGTATTGAATCTGATACATAGAGCTATAGAAGTTTGGAACAGGCCAAAAGAGAGAGAATTTGCAAAGAGTTAGGCCCTGTCAAGGATGATATCGGAAAGAAGAGGATATTAAAGAAACATGATATAAGATGAACCATCTCACGAAGAAGTTTTGAAATTAGGTTGAAAGAACTTTATTCTTCATGAGATGGTTCATCTAAAATAAATACAAATCTCCAAATACTAGACCGCTGTATAGTATTTATGATGTATTAATATAATATTATTTATAATTTATAACGCAAGGAACAATAACGTTTTAACTGTAGGTTCTTATCTATCCTTATCTTAGATAGATATACGATAAGAGGCAACTAAGGAGTTCATCGTCATAATAACAGTATAGGTACGCCTTGATAAGTATTGTCAACAGAACGGCCTCAAAAGGAGGCGCAGACGCAAAACATCGTGTCAAGGTGAGTATGAATTGCGGCCACAAATTCTGTAGTAAACTGGACTTCGTTAGTAGGACCTAGCCACAACGCCACTATCGGTGCTTAGGATCGGCACTTGTTGGCCTGAAGTCTGTATCATTCTGTATCTGGCTCTTTATCGAAAGCGCCACGCGAAAATGTACCAACAACCAATGGCCAATCATGGCTCTTCGGGCTGGATTCCCTCACACAATCCCGTCTATCCCGTAACTAAACTCGTGGTTTTAGGCTGTGCCAGATGAGAGGTCATGTTGTCTTTCGAAATGGACGATAATTTTCAATTATCGACTGCACAAAGCTTCAATGCGTAATTCGACCGCAAGGTCAAACCGAAATAATCGCTAATGATTCGATTCGAACGGTTATGGCCAAATTACGGAATCAAGATACCAAGAAACAAGTTACAAAATACCTTAATTTGGCAGGCACGTACTTTAAGTTAAGAGGACATAAATGTCACTGAAATTAGTTTAAAATTTACTTAGGGTGATTATTTACTTACGTTATTTCAACACGGTGAATAATACCCGATTATCTTTGAAACAAGCACGGTATTCATGCGAGTTGAACCCTTATCAAAGTAAAATTTGTCGTGACTCACACACAGTACAAACGACCCTTGCTATAATAAATTCATTCAATTACCGTTTAACCCTAACTACTGTTATACTTCTACTACTGCGATGGGGTGGTTAAGGTTATATTCCAACGAAAGCATTAAAACATCTAATCTACTGACTGAAATGATGCACCAAAACTACAAAGGAGGACTCCACTGTAATTGAAATAGTGTGTGTTAAAGAATTTTTTTTTAACTAACTTACAACTGTTGCCTAGTAACGACAACGAACACACGATAACCCATTTACAAACATTCCTCCAATATCAGAAGGACTCACCCCGAACAAACTTTGTCAGTCGGTACCAAAAAGTCAACTAATGTCTAATGAAAACTGAATTTCTCCTGCATATTTTTTTACGAGCCTGTAATGTGCCACTGCTGGGCAAAGGACTCTCTCCCCCTCTTCCACTCTATTCGATCCTGAGCGGTCTCCCTCCCCTCTTTATCCCTCTAATTTTAATGACAAATATTTTTCTTTTTCGGCCAGGAGAAGAAGCAAAAAATACACAAACAAACAATACAACTAGCTAACGCATTTTGTGGCAGGTCTAAAGCAAAATCGGGTAGACGGGGGCACACTTTCGCCTCTACCATCCCGTATGGAAAAAGGAATGACGCAAGTTCATTTTGTTGTTTGTCTGGAATACAAACAATATGGAATGAATTGTTAAGTTGGCGGTAAATAGATCACAGTTATCATCAAAAATATTAAGGACATAGATAAGGTACCTACCTAATGAGAATCTTGTGCAGAGTAAGTAAATTTTATATCATTTTGGCTGCATAAATTAGCATGATCCTTCGAGCCGGGTGGTTGGATGCAGAAAAGTTTGATTGTAATCTTCAAATCCGGTTTCAACTAAATTCAAACTAACAACTTATTGCCGTTTAATCGTACATCTCTCTGGCTATGGCTAGCCTTATTTTATTCCATCAAAGATGCGCATTGACACTTTGAAAATGAACCAGTCATTCACAGATAGTGTGCATCACGTGGGTGGGCGCAACTTTACAAATATGGCTACCAGGGTCGTCGGTCGTTGTAATTACAAACTACAATAGGACAACATTACAATTACAACTCTTGTATTGCGAAATTACAAGCCTGAGAAGGCCCACGACGGAATGAAGAAAGTGATGTTTTTGAACAGGGGCCCGATGCTGCTCTGAGAAACGCACTTATATTGGATCGCTATCACTTCTAAAACACCCAAAATGGCGTCATTTGGTATGCTCCTAAAGAATCGCAAATAGATCGTAAATAGAGTGCAAGCAAAACGTATACGCGTCTAGTGATGGGTTTTTGCCCGGACATTTACGGACGTATTGAATAAACGCCCAATAAACGTCCGTTTATGCCCAATAAACGCCCGATCACAGGGCATTTACTTTATTTGCTAATTATCACAAATTGTTACTTAATGCATTGATAAAATTATTTCTAGAGTTGTTTTAATGTAAAGTAAAACTTTAATTCGCGCTATAAGTAGGTACTTGGTTTCTAAAACAACCATTTGTTTTCAATCGATCCTAAAATTCGTTCATCGTTGGACATCCATTCCTATTTACGATAGTTTTAATTTATGATCGTATGTCGTACGTGTCTATATTGTCGATGGTTCCCTATTTGGTTTGCTGGAAGAGATCTCTTATTAGAGATAAGCTCGCCTTTGTACAAGTTTTCTATGTTTTTATTGTCCTATGTAACTGTTGAAAGAGAGCTATTTCGGACGAAGGTCCAATTTGGAGCCCGTGCGAGCGCAGCTCGCAAAGGGCGCTAAGGATCGAGTCTACCCGAGATATTTAGACGCCAGAGCGAGCGAAGCGAGCGAGGGTGAATATAGTTCGAGGGTGAAATAGCTACTTACACCCGTAATACTAATAATACTTTACATCATTCGAGCGAGGTAAATTAAACGGAAAGACTTAGAACGACTGCGGTCGCAGATGCATAAGCAGTTATGCATGATGGTTTTTAAATGTAGATTAGTGTATTTATAGACGATATCAAAATATGGGAACCGTCGGAAATCAGTAGTTTTAGAGTTATATTTTTAATATCCGCCATTTCAAGCATTCGGGACACGTGGAAATGTGGAAGTATTAGGGTGGAAGAAGACAAAAATGGCTGATTTTATATCGAAAAAGCTGTTGAAAGTTCACTGACCTCGAGGTCAAGAAAAACCGTCTCGTGTGCATGAGCTTTTACTCACTAAACCGGTGCCGGTGCCGGGCCGGGGCGTGTTAAAAAACGGAAAAACGCGGTTTCCCTAACAATTTATGAGAATGCGGAAGCGTGTGGGATTGTCCACAGCTCGGGCATGGTACTGCCTGCTTTTCATCGATAACGCTGTATACTGGGCTCTTTCTTTCTTCTTTCTTCTTCGGGGCCGCAGTAGGCTTCAGCTCTCTCTTCACCGCCGTAGTCGTGCTCGTAGCTGGCGCGTATGTGTGGCGTAAAGCTTTGTCCGCCTCGCGCATGAGAAAGCGAGAAAGGACGACGATCTCTGGCTCCATGGTTCCCTCTTCTTGTTCCGCGTAGTCGCACCAGCGCGAGCGGATATGCGGGCTGAGCTTGTCTAGCACCTCTCGGGTCAGCATGGGGTTGTTCAGGTATCCACGCCGGTCAATCGATGTCAGCACGCAGACTGTGTTTTGCAGTTTGATGGCGAAGTTGTTCAACTCCGTCGCTGATGTCCCGGGCTTTGGCAACTTCTTCAGCTCATCCAAAGTTCGGTCGATGATGAGCTCCGGGTGACCAAAGCACTGCTCCAAGGTCTTCATAATCACGTCCGGATCGGTGGCCGTGTGTAGTAGCGCAGCCACGGCGTCTCGTGCCTCTCCCTTGAGACAGCTCCTCAATCGCTGGATGTTCTCGGCGTCGGTGATGTTGTACATCTTGGTGGAGCCCCGCATGGAGGCCTTGAAGGGTGGCCACTCATTCGCCGATCCGGTGAACGATGGCAGGTCGACATAACGCAGCCTCGGTCTTGTCATCTTCTGCAGGGCTTCGGCCAATTCTTCCACACCTCTCCTCGATCGGGCAGGATTCGGTGATCTTCCTCGCTGTGGCTGGAACTGTAGCTGCCTTGGTCGCATTCATTCCGTGGCGACCGCTTCCTCTCGTCGTTCGTTGAGAGGCATTGTCAACAGCCAGTCGTCTATCCATTGTCGTCGGGCAGCGGGCGGAATAGGGTCCCCATGAAGACTCTTCTGGTCATCTTGTATCGCGGAGACTTGAGCAGCTAGTCGCTTCTTCACGAGTTCGGCTTCTAGCTCCAGCTCTTGCTTTTTCAGCGCCGATAATTTCTCCGCCGCTTCCAGTTCAGCCAGTCGTACGTCACTAAGTCGTACGTATCGCCACACTGTCAAGCATAGTGAGTGGTAGTCGTCATGACATGAACCATTTATACATCAGAGTGTGTAATGAGCTTGAAAATGGAACGATTTCTAGTTTTCATTGCCCGGCTTCGGAAACGCGAACTTTCACGGACTCTTTTGACAGCAGCAAAACCTCCTTTTCTTGAGCTAGGATGATGTAAAGAAATAATGAAGTATGAAATTATGGTTGGGCTCATTTGATTTGTCTTGACAAGTACGATGCTGGAGCCGGAAGGTGGCCAATTGGACATGGGAACTCTGTTACCAAACGGCGCAATCCTATTGTGTTTGGGCTCATTTGATTCATCTTGACAAACACTCTTATTGTAGATAAAATGTTTTGTCCTGTCATGATAAAGACTAAAAAGTTAAAAATAAATAAAAAGTAAAAAAAAACATTTTTAAATTAAGCTTTTATTTCATTCCCTAAAAAGAAGAAAATTAATTTTAATTTATTACAATTATAAGCACTGCATTGAGGTAGTTACTGTTGAAAAGTCTCAAAACTTCTTTTAGAAAAAACTAGATACAATTTGATAGTTTCCGTCAAATTTTAGGGTGTCGTCCCAGATGCGCCACCTAGCGTGAGAAATTGGCAGTTTTGCGCTTCATTATGTATGAATGACCGATGCACATAATATAAAGAATTAGTGATATTATAGATTATAGATGACGTATAAATATAGAAAATTACAGTTAGTAACACTATTACTTGAATAGGTACCTACTTGTTTTATTTAATAAAATCGTACAAATAAAAAAAAATGGGCAACACTTTATTCCTAAATAATATATTTTGGTATAAATACGTAAACCTTATCACTATTTAACGATTACGTCTTGATAATTCTAAGTTTTGTGAAATTATGGTTTCTGCCCTGTAACTGGGCATTTATTTGGGCATAAATTCGTTTTTGCCCTATTTGCCCAGTTTATGCCCTTTCCGCCCAGTTGGGTTTAAACCCTCTGCCCATCTCTATACGCGTCTATTGGAGAAGCGCTTTCCAACAATATTTTGGCTTGCGGTGACAGGTGAAACTACCGCTTTTCGACATAAAGTTGCGTAGAACTGGCGCCGCCCTGTAAACCCACCTTCAATATCAAGTCACATGAAGGGGTACCAGTGCATGCTGGCTGGCTATGATCATAAATAAATAATTGTACTGAACAATATTTAGATACGATTTTATTTGAGGTACCTATGTTTGTTATATCAGGCAAATAATCCGATTTTTATCTGATGAACTACCAATAAATTCATTTATAAAGTGCCGCTTTTATCAAAATAGTAATCTCATATTAGACAAAATTACATTTTATATGACAACCCATTTATTGACAATATTGGCATCAAATTACAAACTAAGGTCACGCCTATTCCCAAACGGTGTGGCCGAGGAGGGCAGAGGCTAAGTATTCAATACGCCAAACCTATTATGAATGTAACAATACTTTATTATTAAACCGACATCCGAAACTAAATCGGCCGATACGGTTGAAATCAGCTGTTTCTAATACAATACAACGAACAGTGTAATCTAGCATGACATATTTTTTTTACCTAAATCTACCTTGTTGTGAATGTTGTGATAGTGAAGTGCAGAAGTTCTGTGATTTATGATGGCAAGGCAGTGGTGGTTGACTGTTTGTGTATTTATATACCTAGTGAATTCTAACCACATCTGATTTTTAATGATTCACTGTTTTTGGACAAATCCAATTCATATATATATATATGCTAGAATTACAAATTTCCTAGCATATTTAAACATAACTTTTAACGTCAACGTTTGTATATTTTTTTACTGGCCTTTATTTTACTTTACTTTACTTTATACTTTATTGCACAAAATAACACATTTTACAATTGAAAGTGGACAACACATGACAAAGGCGAGCTTATCTCTATTAAGAGATTTCTTCCAGCAAACCTAGGATGGACAGGAAATAATTTAACAACAGGTAGACCCATGTGCACAACATAAAATAAGATAAAACAATAAACTACTTAACAATACGTACATAAATACCAGACTTATGTAGATATAAATAAGTTAAGCAAATATACCTAAATAAAAGTACTTAAATTTAATACGGTAGAGAAAGATAGTGTTCTTTCAAACGACTTTACCTTTTTTTTCTACGAGATTAGAAATGTGAGTCTAACTAAACACGATTGAAATTGAAAACCATCAAATAGCCCAGTCTGTCTGGGTTTCGTTGTATGGAGAAATTCGAATAATTTCCCGGCGTTTGAAATTTGGTATATGATGAAGTTAGGTAATAAATATTTATAGATGTAAAATAATCCAGGTATTTTTTTTACGAGAAGTTAGGTATTTTCACCTAAATAGGGAAATCCTGTATAACTCTCTGTGAATATGGCCTCGGCCTGAAATACTTTCTGTATACTTAGGTTTGTATCACTTAACATAGGTATATAAAAAAATCCAGCTTTTTTTCCATTTTGAATATACCTAAAATTACCTTTTTAATATTTTTCACTCTAGCTTCTACAGATAATGAGCTCTTTAATTTATTTACTTTTAATATGTTTTGATATCCTAAAATACATAATTTCATTTTGTAATCCAGGCGATTTTCCTTTTTAAACATCGTGAATAAGTTTTTCCTGAAATACTGAGTGTGAACTAAAGCTCTTTCAAATTTTATTCCTTTTTTAGTTATGATTCGCTGTATTACAATAGATTTTCCAATAATCCAGGCACTTTTCCAACTTTTATTTACTTTTTGGGATATATTCGCAGATTAATGCTGAAACACACACATAGCCAATCCATTCCGCGTAAGCACATGCCAAGCCCCGCCCCTGCCACACGCACACATGACTGAGACGGATACCTACTAGAACTGGTTTGCCAAAGCGCCCGGCCCGTCGCTGCTGCCGCCTTGCACGTCGCGCTGCCACGTATTTATACAATATGCAAAAGTCCATAAGTACTTTTATTAACGGTTTTCATTTATTAACTGGTTCGCCTACACATCTTACATAACAATAGTTCGCCATTGTTCGGTCGTTCGAGCGGTATGCTTCTGCGAGTGCGGTTAAATGATTAGATATAATTTCAATACAATATGTACAACTTAACCTAACTTACGACTACAAATAATTAAATTAAATTAAGTATACTTTTCTTAATTTGTATTAATACACACTACATATCGATTTAAAAAAAAAACGGTCAAGAGAGTCCGAACAATTAATTGGTTAGGTACCTAGGTATTACCGATGTTTTGGGTTTTTTTCAGCATTTTGCTTTTACCAATCAAAGGTCATTAATTTAACATTTTTTTACCCACTACCTTTGCGACCATTATTTTTCTTACCATTAGAAAACTAATTAGTCAAATAAAATTATCATCAGATGAGTTTTCGTCTGATCCATTCGTCTAAATTTATTACAAAACTATCATACAAACAAACCATCTACCTATTTTAAGCAGAATCCTGCTGCAAAGCGGGTCCCGAGCGCGAATTTAAATTAATAAGTGAATACCTACCTACCATGTATTTATCCTATTTTGCTTATTCACCGGCTACCTTGAGAAATATTCTCATACGCGTAAGCTTTAACTATAGTACTCCGAACCGTTAATTAAACTATTTATTAGGTGGACTTTGCCCACGTTAGAGTGGAGCATAGGCGGTGAAAGCCTGAATTGCATATGTGAAGCCACAAATAACTACGTATCGAAAAAGTATTCGAATCTAATTTTAAGTGACTATTATGTTCAACGAGTTATGGTTGGAAATGACCTCGCTCGACTTTAGTGGCGAGTCGCGTACGGGTATGGCTTGGCAGTGTCTATAGCGAGAGCGCAAAATTGTTTTGTTTAAGGCGCGCGCGGCGGCGCGTCTCTCGGCACACACCGTTGATAAGTAAAAACAGGTATTTTTGCGCCCCGCACGCAATTCCGTATGCCCTGGTCTTATTATTTCTCATGAACGTCATCAAACTCTTTCTATAGGATACTGCAAATACGTACAAAAATCTATGCTTACTTAGTACTCGTAAATTTTACCTCTCTATCGGATAAACTCAGTTCCCAAATAAATACATGAACAAACAGATAAATGTGGCAGAATGAGGGCTATGGAACTACCAATGCCTAGGTACACTAATCTCAACTCACTAACTATTTGTAAATAAAACAATTCCATATGTTAGACGTAGGTATACATCACGTGCATGTGCAAACAATCATTTTAGCAAATTCTACAGATAAACTAGCTGCAGAAGGTAACTAACATGAATGATGTTCTAGATAGAGATATATCAACATTATTATTTCAGTCATCCCCTCTCACTCGCACGTCTATTGTTCGCTATTATTAGTTCCTCTGGAATATACTTCACGCAAGAACGCTGGAAGTGCTAAGCGGTGGTATGCAATTTACGACAGTGTGCCCATGCACGTAAGGACGCTATCGCCATGCATAAAACCACATCTCTTTAACGAGAATCACACCAGTGTGCACATAAGGACGCTATTGCCGTGCGCCGCTCCACCGCCTCTAGCGTTCTTTTTAGAGCTCGTCTAAGCTAAAATGACGCGCCCCATTCCTTGGTTTTGTATGACAAGTAATTACAAAACCAAGGAGTGGGGCGCGTCATTTCAGTTTAGACGAGCTCTACGTGAAATAATATTTATAACTATAACTTAAGTTGAAATTCCATGAAATGTCGCATTTCTCGCGTACACCTACAAAAAATTATGTCCATCGATCGGGAATTTAATAAAAAAAAAAAAGAAATAAATTTTGATTAAATGTCGCAAACAGTAGGCTTTCTAAAATAATTCAGTGTAAATAAATTAATGAATTATTTATAGAACGTGTAAATGAATCAACGCTAAATAAGTAACTACTTTGTTAGGGACATCATTCTGAGAAATCTTAATTATGAAACCGATTTGATCATAGCAACTTTGTTTTTCACTTCTCCGTACAAATCAGTATTAACTATTATCCGTATTCAAACTGAATTATCTCAAAAAGCCTTCTTTGAATTGAGTTTTCAATCAATGGGAATATGTTTTATTTTAGTGTACACGAAAAAGCAAAATGTTTGCTTTCAGAGTATCAGTCCCGTCCCGCAGAATAACAATGACCCCGACAGTTCCATACATTTGATGGATTTTGATAAAACGTAGCTCTTATTTCTATAGACATACTGTTCATGACACTGTCAGATCTTTGACGTTTTACGCATTATCAATCCGCGGGGCTTATGACAACATATTTTACCCCCTATTGTAACCCCTAATGCATAGGTAATAAAAGCCAACTCTTGCATACAGGCAAAGCGTAAAACGGCCCCGATGCGCTGTGCCACCCTCTCCCCGTCCCCTTGTCTCCCCGCGCCGCCACAACGCCGCCGCCACCGCCGCTGCCTCACCCGCGTTGCGTCATCACATCACGATGCCTAGGTTAACTAAATACCTAACTATGTTGGTTACGCGGGGCGGGCGGGCCAAACTAACAATATTCATAATTCATAATATAACAATAGATGTGCGAGCGAGAGGCTAAATTTATTGTTTAAGTTAGGGCATGATCTATCACGATTTGGCGATTATTGCTAAGTTTATTATAAAGAAATTAATTACACGCTGCCATTTTCTTGCTTGTTGCATACAACTAGAGTGGAGTAATGAATCATTGGCTGAAAGTGGGCACAGTTGTGCCTCTGCCATCCCGTATGGGAAATGGCGTGACGCTATGTTATGTTTTGCATACAATTAAATTGACGCAACAAATGACTTGCATGGTCTAAACAAAATGTAAAATTATATAGGTATATTAAACAAAGCGTCACACTTTTTCCCATACGGAGTGGCACAGGCACAACTGTACCCACTTTCAGCCAGTGATTCAATACTCCATTTTTCCTAACAGGGGGCTAGCCTATCACCGCAGCTATGAAGCAATGAAGGTTTCCTCACGATGTTTTCCATCACCATTAGAAAGTCCGTATAACTTACTTAAGATAAATGACTTAGCTCATCATGGTCAGCACCGGGATTCGAACCTGCATCTTCTGCGTGAGGGGCAAGCATGAAAGTTTCACACTACACCACGGAGTTCTTAGTTATTCTGTAATAATGATATTGATAATACTATAAACAGCATAATTGGTTTATAACTATAAACAGTTGCATACAAGTTTTTGACGGAACCTAGGTAAAATTATGCAAAGCAGCACGCCTTTTTCTATACATAAGTATATTATGTTATTGTATTATAAGTATGTATGGAAAAAGGCGTGTTACTTTATTGCGCTTAATTTATTGCATTCATCTAAGGCTGCACTGACTGTGTTAATTCATTCTAAAATAATATATTATGTTAATATAATTTTCTACAATTCTGGGCTATAAGCTCTTGGTAATAAGCAGTATAATGGCATGTTACACTAAATTACATCCGCTTTTCAGGTACACTCCGTTCACAGTTATTTTACCTCCACATATATCTGTCCGTCTCTTTCTAGCTGTCAGGATTCCGTACAGCTAGAAAGAGAGGCAAAGGTGTACCTGAAGGTAAAATAACTGTCTACGGAGTGTAGAACCCGTTGAGCAAGAGTATTAGGAATACGGCCCTGTGTGTGTGTGTGTGTGGGTGTGCTTCGACGTGTGACGTGCAGTACCCGGCGTTTGATTTGGCACGTCTCGGGGACGAGACCCGTGTAGGAAGCAGGAAAACTTACGCGTCGAGAAAGTTTTCGAATTTAAATGTCAGTGACTCTTATGTACAATGCCATTAGGTTCATTTCATGTAAGCTCGAACACTTTTTCGCGCTGTCAAATATTCCTGCTAGAGCTACCGAAGTGCGACGAGTATTGATACTCGGCGTTTGAATTGGCGAGGGAGAGAGAGAGAGAGAGAGTGAGATGAGACCCGACGTCCCAAATCAAACGCCCCGTACTGTACTTCAGTGTGCTGTTTGTGTGAATGGACTTTAGCACTCGTTCAGACTAGCGGCGGCGGGAGCCGCGCGGTTTGAAAATTGTGCGGGCACCGTGCGGGTCTATTTCCTTAGGAATGTATCGTTCAGACACAACTGCGTGGCTCCCGCCAGACAACTGCCAAAAAACAATGGGTGAACTAACCGCGCGGTTGTGTTTGAACGATTACATACATTCTTAAGAAAATAGACCCGCGTGGTGCCAGCACGATTCTCAAACCGCGTGGCTCCCGTCGTAGTCTGAACGGGGCCTTATAGCTGACCTTGATTGGATTGGAAATTCTTTGGTATAAAGCCGATTTTCCCCTGGATTATTGGAAAATCTATTGTAATACAGCGAATCATAACTAAAAAAGGAATAAAATTTGAAAGAGCTTTAGTTCACACTCAGTATTTCAGGAAAAACTTATTCACGATGTTTAAAAAGGAAAATCGCCTGGATTACAAAATGAAATTATGTATTTTAGGATATCAAAACATATTAAAAGTAAATAAATTAAAGAGCTCATTATCTGTAGAAGCTAGAGTGAAAAATATTAAAAAGGTAATTTTAGGTATATTCAAAATGGAAAAAAAGCTGGATTTTTTTATATACCTATGTTAAGTGATACAAACCTAAGTATACAGAAAGTATTTCAGGCCGAGGCCATATTCACAGAGAGTTATACAGGATTTCCCTATTTAGGTGAAAATACCTAACTTCTCGTAAAAAAAATACCTGGATTATTTTACATCTATGCATGGTATTACCTAACTTCATCACATGCCAAATTTCAAACGCCGGGAAATTAGTCGGTAGTCAAATGCCTCCTCGATTGGGGTAAAAAGCATGGATACAGGAAGCCCTATAATACCCCTATTATCTCGACATCACAGATGACGTCACAGGTTCCCGCCAACAAAGCGCCGGAACCGGAAGCGCGGCGCCGGATGTCGGGTGCGGTTGCAAGGGGAAGGGACCACGAAGGAACATTGTTTGTTGCTGACAGGTGGTTGTTATTGTTCCCTGTGCGATACTAAACTGAGGTCTTTTTATCTGTTTTTAGGGGTTACCTTAGATTAGAGCATTGGATAATGCCGTGTAGACATTGTTGTGACCGTAACCTTCCTATTTTGAATCTAATTTCTTATCTCTCTGTCTAGCTAAATGATTTTAAAATCATGCTGCTGGTTCGAAAGAATTGTAACATGAAAACTAAAACCTCTCTCTTAACCATCTCTCTCGCACATCTATTGTTAATATTGTTAGTTTGGCCCGCGTGTGTCTAAAGCGAGCGTACCTGGACCTTCCGCTTCCGTCACAAACAATAACATAGCGTTACACCCTTTCCCATAGAGGGCGCCAGAGGCACAATAGGCTTGTGGCCAAGGTAATCCAATAAATCTAAGAACAAGTCTTAAGTTGAAGCATTATAGTACAAAATGGCTTGACATTCTCAGAATTGGATATTTCCAGCAGATATACATATTTTAAAAAGTCAATTTTGTGCAATAAAAGACAGGATTTGATGGCACTTTTACATGACGCCATTCCGTTGTTATTTTCAATCAATTAATCAATTTCTTAAATAATGGCTTCCATCGATTTGATGATTCTGCCAATGTCACGTATCTGAGGTGGCACGGCTGTTGTTATTTTCAACCGACTTCAAAAAAGGAGGAGGTTCTCAATTCGACCCGTATGTTTTTTTTTTTTTTTTTCTATGTTTGTTACGCGATAACTCCGCCAATTATGAACCGATTTGAACAAATCTTTTTTCAGCGTATAGGTAATACCTCAAGGGTGGTCCCATTGACACCAGGTCAGGATCTGATGATGGGATCCTGGAGAAATCGAGAGAACTCTTCAAATATTATAGACAGACCTATAGTGATTTTTGTGTTTTTCATAATAACTCGTGCAAATGCACATGGTAAGCATAATATTGTGATGCGGAACTGCTGATGAAGACCACATATGGCCACCAGAACTGCTCAATACTAGGTACAAATACAATGCGTGGCTGACGGGCAGGCAACGCATAGCCTAAACCGGTGGACCTAGAGCCATGAAACTTTGTATAGGGGTTCCTTAGTCGCGTGGGGTAGCACTGATATAGGATTTGACAAAATTAATTCCAGTTCATAAAAAGTATCTATTTTGACTTGACAGGCACAAGCCTATTGTGCCCACTACCACCAGTTATTCAATACTCCTTTTCTCACAATATTGAGAAAACTGGACACCTTCAGTACCACAACCATAAAAATTAAGAGAGAAATTTCACAAGCACTACCTAGCATGCTGGCACTAAATTACATACAAGTAGTTCCCATAGTTTTCTCGTGGTGTTAAAAACAATGTTAGGTACATGAGAATCACATTGTCACGTGCGAATTTCAACACATGGGAACGCGAATATTTAATTATCTAATAGTGAGACCAATTCACAAGGGCACACAAACTAGAGGAACTAAACTAATTAGGGAAGTAATATTAGTTTGAAATAAGTTAATCGGCATTCTCAATGTACCACCATTAAACTAACTAAGATGACGTCATGATGACGTTTAGTGAGCTTAGTAGCTGTTAAAATTAGTGAGTGTGCCTTTTGAATTAGCCCCAGTGTAATTGTAATTACATTACTGGGTAACTAAGCCGGGAAACAGTGGATCAGGCAGGTTGGCCCAGGAAACAGTGGATCAGGCAGGTTGGCCCAGGAAACAGTGGATCAGGCAGGTTGGCCCAGGAAATAGTGGAT
Source organism: Argyresthia albistria (assembly GCA_963457715.1). Classification (NCBI taxonomy): domain Eukaryota; kingdom Metazoa; phylum Arthropoda; class Insecta; order Lepidoptera; family Argyresthiidae; genus Argyresthia; species Argyresthia albistria. Next base: position 426,527 of record OY735269.1, read on the forward strand.
CAGGCAGGTTGGCCCAGGAAACAGTGGATCAGGCAGGTTGGCCCAGGAAACAGTGGATCAGGCAGGTTGGCCCAGGAAATAGTGGATCAGGCAGGTTGGCCCAAGAAACAGTGGATCAGGCAGGTTGGCCCAGGAAACAGTGGATCAGGCAGGTTGGCCCAGGAAACAGTGGATCAGGCAGGTTGGCCCAAGAAACAGTGGATCAGGCAGGTTGGCCCAGGAAATAGTGGATCAGGCAGGTTGGCCCAAGAAACAGTGGATCAGGCAGGTTGGCCCAGGAAACAGTGGATCAGGCAGGTTGGCCCAGGAAATAGTGGATCAGGCAGGTTGGCCCAAGAAACAGTGGATCAGGCAGGTTGGCCCAGGAAACAGTGGATCAGGCAGGTTGGCCCAGGAAACAGTGGATCAGGCAGGTTGGCCCAAGAAACAGTGGATCAGGCAGGTTGGCCCAGGAAATAGTGGATCAGGCAGGTTGGCCCAAGAAACAGTGGATCAGGCAGGTTGGCCCAGGAAACAGTGGATCAGGCAGGTTGGCCCAGGAAATAGTGGATCAGGCAGGTTGGCCCAGGAAACAGTGGATCAGGCAGGTTGGCCCAGGAAACAGTGGATCAGGCAGGTTGGCCCAGGAAACAGTGGATCAGGCAGGTTGGCCCAGGAAACTGTTTTTTCGAAAGTTTTGAACTTTATCACGATGTGGGTAGGTTTAAAATGGCGGGCCGCGGACTTTGGACGGACGAGCTAGATCTGGTTCTACAATGATGGTAGAGGAATTATTTTACTTAGTATTATTGGTAGTTAATTTAATTACCTATAGGCTTCACAAAATAAAAGGTCCGTTTTGACAGTTCACGCTCATGAAGTTTTAACCAATAATGCGCTAGGTAATAAAAGCCAACTTTTGCGTACAAGCAAAACGTACAAGTTGCACCTAAAAATCGCTTCTATTACCTACGCGTTAGGGGTTAAAACTTCATGGGCGTGAACTGTCAAAACGGGCCTTTTATTTTGTGAATATTGTACCTCGTATTGAGTAACTGACTAAAAGCTCTTTATTAATCTGGTGCTAAAAGTAGGCAAAATTGTGCCTCTGCCACCCCGTATGGGAAAAGGTGTGCCGCTATGTTATGTAGTGTTGTAATAATTACCTTTACGATAATTTTAAAAGCAGGTCCATTTAAGGACAAAATATACAGACTGAGTACTGTGGCATGATTCTCGCGCCTTCGATATACGAATTACGAGACCTATATTGACAGATTCCAGTATAAAATCACTCGATATAGGTGTAGGTAGATATCGTATATCGAATGCGCGAAAATTGGCGGGCAACCCGACGACGGTGGAACTCAGAAATTAACCTTAAATGAACTGATGATTCTTCCATTCCAATGTCAAGTTTCAGAAATGGCACGGTATTACGATTTTTGCTGTCATGTTTCCTGATGGAAAGCGTCGACTTTGACAGTCGTGTCGTGCGGATTGCCTCGACTTTGGCCACGACAATACTCCTGACATGACATGACCTCTTCAACTTTATTGTTAGAGGTCGTTCGCTTTATTCGGTTCAGAACAGTACTCCGCTCATAAGAGCTTGGGTTGGATGGAGGGATCAGCGATAGAAATACTGAGATTATGAAGTTTTTAACCGACTTCCCAAAGGAGGAGGTATACAATTCGTCCGGATGTTTTTATTTTTTTATTTTTTTTTTATGTCTATACCCCGATAGCGCCTAAACGTATGGACCGATTTGGAAAATTATTTTTTTGTTTGAAAGGGTTTACCTTCCCATTGGTCCCATTGACACCAGGTCAGGATCTGATGATGGGATCCTGGATAAATCCAGGGAACTCTACAAATATTATAGGCAGACCTATAGTGATTTTTGTGTTTGTCATAATAACTCGTGCAAATGCACATGGTAAGCATAATATTGTGATGCGGAACTGCTCATGAAGACCACATATGGCCACCAAATCTGCTCAATACTAGGTACAAATACAATGCGTGGCTGACGGGCAGGCAACGCATAGCCTAAACCGGTGGACCTAGAGCCATGAAACTTTGTACAGGGGTTACTTAGTAGCGTGGGGTAGCACTGATATGGGATTTGACAAAATTAATTCCCCAAGGGGGGGGGGGATAAGGGGTTACAGTTTGTATTAAACTCAATCTAATCAAATAGGGTTTGTGGAAGTCGGTTTTTTCTAAAGTTTACTTTTTTTTTTCAATTATATGTTGTGTAATAATAATATCGGCAAAAAATTACGGGTTCTGTGTATTGTAAGTATATATTTAGTAATAACGATATCTAGAAGAAAAACATACATTTGTTTTTGAATAGATATTGTTAACTACCAGATGGAGAAAAAATATTGTGAGTCTTGTTTACTCAAAACAAAACCAAATGAAGCGGGCAGGCGCGGGACCAATGAAATGGCCCGCGATATTCAACCTCATTACGTGGTTGAAGACCTTTGGCGCAGGGGGCAATTCTGGCGCTAGCATGTCCATGGTCGAAATATCGATTTTGAAATACCGAAATCTCTATCAAAAACAAGAAAAAGCTATTCTTACGACTAGCCTTTCGACCAACCGAGATATCTGGACCCGTTTTCGATCGAAATAAATATAAATCGAGACCGTTTTCGACGGATTTAGGCGGTATCAAAACCGATATCTCGACTGGGGAGATGATCTCGATAGCGCGAGAATCGGGGGCCAGGACACAGATCAGTGGCGCAGGATGAGTGTGTTAAAACTTGTAGATAATTCTCGTAAACTATACCTTACTAAAACTATACCTTACTAAAACTATACAATAAATACTTACTAAACGTACGTGGTACGGCTAAAAGTGGGCACAGTGTGACTCTGACACCCGTGTGGAAGAAGTGGGCACAGTGTGACTCTGACACCCGTGTGGAAGAAGTGGGCACAGTGTGACTCTGACACCCGTGTGGGAGAAGTGGGCACAGTGTGACTCTGACACCCGTGTGGAAAAAGTGGGCACAGTGTGACTCTGACACCCGTGTGGAAGAAGTGGGCACAGTGTGACTCTGACACCCGTGTGGAAGAAGTGGGCACAGTGTGACTCTGACACCCGTGTGGAAGAAGGCGTGTGACGCTATGTTATGTTAAACCAGGGAGCACTTATCCAGTGGAGAGCGCATAGATATATTTTCCTTTGAAACACAACTCACCAATTTACTGGCGGGGCGGGGGACGAGGTAAGAGAGCTGTGATTGGTCAGCCGCTGCGAAACTGTCTGGCGGCCAGTCATCGTACATAGGTTGCGTATATGCGAACTTTTGTTGAATACAACAAACGTTCGCATACGCAACCTATGTACGATGACGGGCCGCCAGACAGTTTCGCAGCGGCTGACCGATCACAGCTCTCTTACCTCGTCCCCCGCCGCCCGTTAATTGGTGAGTTGTGTTTCAAAGGAAAATGTATCTATGCGCTCTCCACTGGATAAGTGCTCCCTGCCGGCGTCTGTTCTGCCTGGGTAAAGACAGATAGGGGTACTCAGAGCTGACTGCCAACCTCCACAAGTGGAGAGGCAGTGAAATAAGACGGGGTTTTGGCCCTTCGTTCGCAGTAGTTCCATTGCTCAGTTCCAGGTGGAACTACTGCGAATATTTTTTTCGCAGTAGTTCCATGCATGCGAACCATTCCCAATGAGATCCAAACTGCGAATACTCAAATTCTTTTTATTTATAAAGCCGTAGGGTAGCAAGCCAGTTTAGCACTAAAAGGCGATTTAAATCAGCAATCAGAAAACTTGTTATGGTAACCTATAGCACCTTTTCTATCTAATGTCTAGAATAGGAACAACTAAAACGAAAATTACGTCCAGATAATGGACGTCGAATGTAGGAGTAAGTATTAAAAATCCTGATATGGCACATTATTGTGAAGCCCGAGGCAAGAGTAGTCACCTCACCTACACAAACAATAAACTTTTACTATCAGAGAATAAACAATGTTGAAACATTTAGTCGCCCACAAAAAGTGCTTGCAAAAACCGAATGGCAAAAACAGTTTTGTAATAGTGTGACTGCTCGGAGTCAGCTGATTGTTAATTGGGCAACATTAATTGATTTCTCAAATGTAGGTAGCGTCTTATTGTTATAGGCTGGGCAGGCAGGTCCTCACGTCCGAAGGAAGTACTTTTATATACCACACTCAAATCAACACCTGGTTCCGACAGAATACCAGCGCTATAGGTCTTCCTAGGTAGCTTAATATGCTGAGCCGTACCCGTTTCACCGTTCGCCATACACAATACATTATATTATTATCTCTGGCACAAATGTGCCTCTACCGCGCAGTAGTGGAGCGGACACGATTGCATAATTACTTGTCTCTTTTACTTCTGCTTTGAACTGTGTTTCTATTTTGTGTATTGTGACGTCTGGATAAACGCTTATCTTATCTTACTTGGTATCTAATCTACAGCCATTCACGTCCTCCCCGGGTGGTGCTAACGAGAAACAAATCAACACTAACATTTCCAGGTTATCGAAAGAGAAATGTCTAAATACAGTGAAATCTAATATTAAATCTAATCGTACCAAAAACCTTTATTTTTTCAATATTTTGTGTATTGCAGTATTTGTTGGTGGAGCGGCCCATTCTGTGAAAATTTCAACTTTCTAGCGATTACGGTTCCTGCTGAAGGGCCCTCTGACGGACAGACGGAGGGACAGACAGATTGACAGCGGATAGGCTTAGTAATAGGGTGCCGTTTGGCACCATTCGGGTACGGAACCCTAAAAACACGTGAGTGTGGCAAAATAACCTAAGTTGTCAGACCGACATTAATTAAGAAATTGAATTGAATTAGTAGTTATAGTCTGACTGCTTGCAGGACCGGAGCAGATGGCGTGGTAGAGAAGCGGGCCTATACCCAGCAGTGGGTAGGTGTGGGCTGATTGATGATGATGATGACTGCTTGCTGAGTAGTCCTAGTTTATGGAATAATAAAAACTAAATAAATATACTTCATCTGACACACAAAACAAGGCCTTTATCCAGCATTGGGAAGAGAGAACCTGGCTAAGAATAATATACAATACACGATACGATGATATTATCATTTGATGTCATCGCCGAGTGTAAAATCTACCGTACCGATGTGATACATGCCGCAGCAAGTGTCTTTGGCTCTGAGCTAGCTGTGACCTCTCTTACTCGCATTGGGTAAGGTGGGATGGGATAGAGAGAGAGAGAGAGGTGACAATAACAACTTAATCAGAACCAAACGATCTTGGTGCGAACTAATAAGTAATGAAATCCGATCCACCACTTGTAACTAGAAAGCAGGAAGACGGGACTTACAAGAAAAACGTAATCAAAGAAAATACATATCATATCTCTAAATATCATATATATATAACTTATCAATACAAACGTTATCAATTGAGATATCACTTGATTACGAACGGCCTTTAGGTTTAGATCATTCAACTGCACCAAATGTATGTATGTATATTGTGTGCGGTATTTTATAATATTGAGGGATTCGCATTAATTTTGCTGTAACAAATTTTTTAAAGTCTTCACAAAATAAAAGGCCCGTTTTGACAGTTCACGCCCATGAAGTTTTAACCCCTAACGCGTAGGTAATAAAAGCAAACTGTTGCGTACAAGCAAAGCGTACAAGTTGCACCTAAAAACCGCTTCAATTACCTACCTACGCGTTAGGGGTTAAAACTTCATTGGCGTGAACTGTCAAAACGGGCCTTTTATTTTGTGAAGACTGTAGTGCGAAATGTCTGTATAGTGGCCAAACCTGAGCCTGAGGTTGATAGAGGAACCTTCATGAGATCAGCCAATGAAGCACGAATAATTACGTAACGAAAACGTTAGTGAGTTGAACTCTCAGCGACTCTTATCACTCTTTGCTAAGATTCATTTTTAGGGTTCCGTACCCGAAGGGTGCCAAACGGGACCCTATTACTGAGACTTCGCTGTCCGTCTGTCCGTCCGTCCGTCCGTCCGTCCGTCCGTCCGTCCGTCCGTCTGTCACCAGGCTGTATCTCATGAACCGTGGTAGCTAGACAGTTGAAATTTTCACAGATGATGTATTTCTGTTGCCGCTATAACAACAAATACTAAAAATCAAAAGAAATTTAATATTAAGGGGGGCTCCCATACAACAAACGTGATTTTTTTGCTCATTTTTGCTCGATATTGATAATGGTAGCAAGGTAGACGCTTAAAATGTTCACAATATATTGAGTATATTATTTACTTAAAAAATAAATAATTAAATTAAAATTAAATTAATATTAAGGGGGGGCTCCCATACATTTTTTTTGCGGTTTTTAATAGATAATGGCACGGAACCCTTCGTGCGCGAGTCCGACTCGCACTTAACCGATTATTCACTTTCAAGTCTCCGAGTAGCCATGTAACGACAACTCATTTGGGAAAATCCCTCAATCCGTTTGGGCTGTCGCCCGACAAGCGTCGGAAAACATTACCTTCCTTCTTCTGGTGCAGCCTGGTACAACTGACCATCGCACGCAACTTGGTCTATGTTACACAGCCGGGATAACTAGGCTATAAATATATTGCGTGATATTGTGTTGTATGGTTGAATAATCCACTCCACTCCACTGTTATCTGATAGCATAGCACATTAGACGGCTCTAGGTAAGCTACACCGTGCAGTACCAACTTCGTCTCTATGAGTTATGGATTTAGATCTCTTGAAAAGGGGTCGGTCCGCATAAAGTGTAGCCTGTTGCACTGAGCGGATTTTGTATGTCAAGTTACATTTTGTAACGTGAGCTGCTCATTAGGGCTTACTTTGATCGTGATTTCCGTCTTACAGGTATAGTATCGTGTTTGGGTTTTATCGTTACCGTAAATAAATAAATATGTTTTTCTTTATAGGAGGGGCGAGCGAAACGAGCAAGCTGGATTGTGGTAAGTCTAGTGACAGGATATGTCACTAGACTTACCACAATCCAGCACACCTTTTTGGTAAGTACTGGTATGGTATTAAGTCAGCTTTGACATAATGATTCGTTCATGTTTCGTTTTGCCGAATACCTATAATAGAAATATTAGAAATCTTAGAAGTAAACTTAGAAATAAGAGAGAGAGCAGAGCCTGTGCTTGTAGATCTCATTGTTTTTAGACCCGTTTGCAATTTGAAATCTGAAGTTCCTTGTTCCAACTCCTATATACGTTTAGTTGTCGCATACATAAAAGATAATGTAATAGTACGGCATACATTCACTCCAAAGCAGTCACGGCGTGGTTGCCACGGGGAGCGACAAGGCCAGTGGGCAGACCACCAGCCTGATGCTCCAACGATATCATCAAGTCGTCGGGATCCCACTGGGTGCGATTGGCACAGGAACGGAAAGATTAGCGCTATAGAGAAGAGGTCTATGCCCAGCAGTGGGTCGATGTGGGCTAAGGATGATGATGATGATGACGGCATACATAGAAATTTAACAATTTGCGTTTTGTTGCGTCATGTGACATGAGATCGGCCTACGATTGTTATTCGTATGCACTCACGCATTGGTGACGACCGGTAGGGTTGCCACTTGATGGGTTAATAAATAATAATAAATGTAGCCTATTATATTAATGAGAGGCCTTTGCCCAGCAGTGGGATATTGCAGGCTCATAATAATATTATTATATTAATATCACCACCGAGGGACACAAGTAAATTGAGCCATAGACCATCACGTTGGCTGCGAGTTGATGGAGAAGTCTATACGATTACTGCTACTACCAGTGGCATGATTCTCGCGCCTTCGATTTACGGATATCGAGACCTATATTTTGTATGGGAATCTGTCCCATACAAAATCACTCGATATAGGTGTAGATATAGTATATCGAATGCGCGAGAATCATGCCACAGTACCGATATGGTGATTTATGGAGGCCAGAAGCAATGTATGTGCCTGTATGTAAATGTTTTATGGGTTTTACTACATTAAAGGTCTATTCTTCGTCCCCTTGGCGTCACTCACACAAACGCATTCTGGATTGTAATAAATACTTCGAGGCACCCTCTTTGAGTAGCAGCCGAGGGTCCACTCAAGCAGAACCTCACGGAACGGATGCTCGGTTCGAATCCCGGTTGTGAAAAGAAAAAAAGAAAAATTCCGTCTTGTTTTGAATGTTGTCACAGAAGAGATAATAGTACTCCGTACAGAACGGCCACTCCCTTCCCCGCGCTGATTCAGATACCGCACCCCACCCCTGGCGTCTAGGAACTGGTTGAAATATCAATAGACGCGGTTGAACGCCTGACGAGTGACCGCGCGTATACGGTGAATAATAACCGGTAATATAATATGGTGAAGTTTTGTGCATTATTTGTGTGTCTGTCGTCAACTAGAAACAGCAAAGACAGGAGATTCTTTCGGTTCCCGACTGATGAAAGAAGGTAAGCAACAGCAACTCTATTGTTGTTCTTTTGAGAAATAAAAATTCTTACCTTAACTCCCGGAATGTAACTTGGTCAGCGTTTGCTGTGTGTGTCTCGCTCTCTCACAAGGACAGACTTTGTGCGAGACAGAGACAGAGTTATATGTTTGTAGTACTTACTAGCTACTGACTACGATAATTGATAATAAGTCAGTGTCGTAATATTTTATTTTTAACCGACTTCAAAAAAGGAAAGGTTCTCTAAAGGTTCTCTTTCATATTTTATTTTCTAAGATACCTAGTACCTAAACCTTCCGTAATACATAATTATATAATTATCAATAAAGTACATTTATTATAGGTATTCATTTCGTGCTATCCGTTGTTGGTGCGATTCAACAACGCGAACGAAGCACTTCGAGTTGAAAAGTAGGTAGTAGGTGGGTCAATCAACTATTTTACCCACACTTTGCTGTCCCCGACCATTTATTATTAAAATACGCTAAATGGTTAAATTTACACATTTTACGAATATAACAATAGTATCTAAGCTAGCAGGCACTACGGGGAACTTGATTACGTTCTCGAAGATCTTCGTTTGTGTTTTTTTTTGCTCACATGGCGCGGTATGGTGTCCTTTGATAGTGCCGTTGAGCTGCAGTCCTCGAAGAACTTTCAGAGAGAGTGCGTGCGTTGACAGAAAAGTGTGGGTTAAGTTGATTGACCCAAGTACGCACGCACTAACTTTGTCGCGGCGGCGGCGCGCCGCCATTAGCTGGGTCCACCTATAGCGAGCTTCGGCCGGGTCTCGCTCGAACCCTGTAGTCACGTAGTGGTTTGGTTGTTTTGAATCTCTCAGAGACTAGGTACCTACTTAACATAAAATTCGAATATTGTACAATCCTAACGATGTTTTTACATAGGTAGGTACCTACCTACAGTTCACGCCAAGTGTCTCTTACCTACTTCAGAATAAGTAATAGTAGGTAACAACAACATAACATAGCTTCACGCCTTTTCCCATAAGAGGTGGCAAAGGCACTGTGCCCACTTTTAGACAGTTATTCGATACCTACCTACTCTATTTTTGTAACTTAATGTATGAAGGATCAAAGTGAACATTAACATTTTTTAGGATTTCAATGAGAACCCGACTAGGTATGTTTAAACGGCAGCGCCCCTACAAAGTCACTTCATAATAATGCAAACGCTTGTGTTCGGGACAGTTCGGGTCGCGCCGTCGTCGTTCGGTTCGCCCGACGCAAATCGCTGCATTTGCCGCGCTACCAGCCCTAGCAATATTTACGCACACATTTGCACGTATACAAACATCATTTAGTCATGTAGTAGTAATAGGTGCTTATTTTACGAGCGTTCTATGGAGTGTCCGAGGTGTGGTTTAGGTACAATAACCGTCCAAGTGCGAGTCGGACTCGCGTACGAAGGGTTCCGTACCATTATCTATAAAAAACCGCAAAAAAAGAACAGTTGTATGGGAGCCCCCCTAAATATTAATTTAATTTTAATTTAATTATTTATTTTTTAAGTAGGTAGGTAATAAACTCAATATATTGTGAACATTTTAAGCGTCTACCTGCTACCATTATCAATATCGAGCAAAAATTAGCAAAAAAATCACGTTTGTTGTATGGGGTCCCCCTTAATATTAAATTTCTTTTGTTTTTTAGTATTTGTTGTTATAGCGGCAACAGAAATACATCATCTGTAAAAATTTCAACTGTCTAGCTACCACGGTTCATGAGATACAGCCTGGTGATAGACAGACAGACAGACAGACGGACAGCGAAGTCTCAGTTATAGGGTCCCGTTTGGCACCCTTCGGGTACGGAACCTTAAAAACAAAACAAATTTAATGTTAAGGGGGGCTACAACTAACGTGTTTTTTTTTTCGGTTTTTATAGATAATGGTACGGAACCCTTCGTGCGCGAGTCTGACTCGCACTTGGCCCCTTATTTATATAAAACGGTTCTTATTGTTTCAATCTACACTGGACACAAAGCTTGGACGAAGGCACAGAAGAGATAATAGTACTCCGTACAGAACGGCCACTCCCTTCCCCGCGCTGATTCAGATACCGCACCCCACCCCTGGCGTCTAGGAACTGGTTGAAATATCAATAGACGCGGTTGAACGCCTGACGAGTGACCGCGCGTATACGGTGAATAATAACCGGTAATATAATATGGTGAAGTTTTGTGCATTATTTGTGTGTCTGTCGTCAACTAGAAACAGCAAAGACAGGAGATTCTTTCGGTTCCCGACTGATGAAAGAAGGTAAGCAACAGCAACTCTATTGTTGTTCTTTTGAGAAATAAAAATTCTTACCTTAACTCCCGGAATGTAACTTGGTCAGCGTTTGCTGTGTGTGTCTCGCTCTCTCACAAGGACAGACTTTGTGCGAGACAGAGACAGAGTTATATGTTTGTAGTACTTACTAGCTACTGACTACGATAATTGATAATAAGTCAGTGTCGTAATATTTTATTTTTAACCGACTTCAAAAAAGGAAAGGTTCTCTAAAGGTTCTCTTTCATATTTTATTTTCTAAGATACCTAGTACCTAAACCTTCCGTAATACATAATTATATAATTATCAATAAAGTACATTTATTATAGGTATTCATTTCGTGCTATCCGTTGTTGGTGCGATTCAACAACGCGAACGAAGCACTTCGAGTTGAAAAGTAGGTAGTAGGTGGGTCAATCAACTATTTTACCCACACTTTGCTGTCCCCGACCATTTATTATTAAAATACGCTAAATGGTTAAATTTACACATTTTACGAATATAACAATAGTATCTAAGCTAGCAGGCACTACGGGGAACTTGATTACGTTCTCGAAGATCTTCGTTTGTGTTTTTTTTTGCTCACATGGCGCGGTATGGTGTCCTTTGATAGTGCCGTTGAGCTGCAGTCCTCGAAGAACTTTCAGAGAGAGTGCGTGCGTTGACAGAAAAGTGTGGGTTAAGTTGATTGACCCAAGTACGCACGCACTAACTTTGTCGCGGCGGCGGCGCGCCGCCATTAGCTGGGTCCACCTATAGCGAGCTTCGGCCGGGTCTCGCTCGAACCCTGTAGTCACGTAGTGGTTTGGTTGTTTTGAATCTCTCAGAGACTAGGTACCTACTTAACATAAAATTCGAATATTGTACAATCCTAACGATGTTTTTACATAGGTAGGTACCTACCTACAGTTCACGCCAAGTGTCTCTTACCTACTTCAGAATAAGTAATAGTAGGTAACAACAACATAACATAGCTTCACGCCTTTTCCCATAAGAGGTGGCAAAGGCACTGTGCCCACTTTTAGACAGTTATTCGATACCTACCTACTCTATTTTTGTAACTTAATGTATGAAGGATCAAAGTGAACATTAACATTTTTTAGGATTTCAATGAGAACCCGACTAGGTATGTTTAAACGGCAGCGCCCCTACAAAGTCACTTCATAATAATGCAAACGCTTGTGTTCGGGACAGTTCGGGTCGCGCCGTCGTCGTTCGGTTCGCCCGACGCAAATCGCTGCATTTGCCGCGCTACCAGCCCTAGCAATATTTACGCACACATTTGCACGTATACAAACATCATTTAGTCATGTAGTAGTAATAGGTGCTTATTTTACGAGCGTTCTATGGAGTGTCCGAGGTGTGATGTTGTGTCAGTAACCACTGGCTAACTAATGCAGTTGATGACAAAGTTTCTGTTTCCTACAATACTGTCCTACTAATGGAGGACCAGAAGCAAATTAAGGTTATACAAACAAACAGGGGCCGAATTCTACTAAGTTCACAAGCATACGACAAGCCTGGCATAAAGTTCAATACGAGGTATTTGGTATTCTACTAAAACCGGAATCCAATTCAACTGGCGCCAGCGTAAGTTTTGGACAATAGCGTACGATGTACGTTGGCGTCAAACTGGCGCGTACGTTTTGGCCAGTAGCATACGAAGTACGCTGGCGTCACACTGGCGCCAGAGTAAGTACGTTTTGGACAGTAGAATACGAAGTACGCTGGCTTCACGCTGGCGCTTGTGAATTGGATTCCGGTTTTAGTAGAATACCAAATACCTCGTATTGAACTTTATGCCAGGCTTGTCGTATGCTTGTGAACAGTAGAATTCGGGCCCTGTTAGGAGGCACTTAGCTCTTTTTCTGTCTAGCAATAGGCTTGTGGCCTGTCAAGTCAAAATAGATACTTTTTATGAACTGTCAAAACGGAACTTTTGTTCCTGAGTTCTATGAAATAACAACAGAATGACGTCATGTTTCACCAAATGCTGTCTTTTTTGCACAAAATTGACTTTATAAAATATATCTGCTGGAATGTACAATTCTGAGAATGTCTAGCCATTTTGTACATAATGCTTCAACTTAAGACTTGTTCCTAGATTTATTGGATTACCTTGGCCACAAGCCTATTGTTTCGGAGGCCAAATCTTAAAAGGGGTACCCAAGTAGCCTAAATGACCATTAAACTTAGATTAAAGCTACACAACCGCTAGGTTCCTGAAAGGAAATAAAGTGTTTAAGGATTGTTTGTGAAATCAGCCATAAATGTTACTAAGCAACCCTACCAGGTCAGTCTCTGTTGTGGTATTATAGTAAGCGGCGCGTAGGCTTCGCGTCGGCTGCGCACGCGCACAGAACCGAGAGGAATTTGTAATAAAAAACGCAAACAATTATGGCGCCTGTTGTATCGGCATTGTCTGTGTTGATTTAGTTCGCCTGTGATTAATCTGTGGGTATGGGTCTAGGACTAGGTACCTGTAGCGCTATTCTCTATCATTCACATCACATCTAGTATTTTTTATCACAATCCTTGTCATAATGATGTTTTGAAGAATATTTATTCACATAGATTTGTAAAATGGTAGGGCAGGGTACCCAAGATTCTTCAAAGTAGGTATTATATGTTCTATTGTGTGCAGTTCCATCGCATTGCAGGCTAACCTAGTGTGGGGCCAGAATAAGCGTCCTACGATTGTTAGTGTTATTTTTTTATGTTTCTGCAGTAGCCCATAAGGTTCAAAAGGCATTGACTAGAAAATAGGGTAAATGTGCTAGTAACTACCAGACCTAAACCCGATATATATATTAGACTAAACAACCAAAAAGTTAAATCTACAGTAAATAATCAGATATATTTTTACCTCACATAATTTAAGGAGGTAGGTACAACAAACAAAAATAATTGCAAACGCGGACTGAGCCATTCAACAAGTCGCGAATTACAAAACGAATTCGTATCAATCAATTAGTCAATGCCGTTCTTTCACAACCTGTCAGCATTTGCCGACAAAGGCGGGATGAATGGCAGAACAGCATCTACTTGTTACATTACATACATCAGCGGCGCGCCCCAGTTTCTAAACTGTTAAAACATTGGACTGGTTGCGGCTGCGATGCATGCGATAGCGTTTCTGAAACCCGAAGGTCTTTTGCTTGACAACTCCATGACTTGGTCTTATGTCAAAGCGTCCTCAAAGAGTTCAAATCTTCAAAACTTATCTTCATATTCCTCTTTTCCAGGTTGTTAAAGTGCCTGCACCTGGCTCTGGCGGGGCCTTTGTGCATTTTCTCCTGCGCCTTCTCTTCTTTCTAATTCAGCCATCGCAGCTGAATTAGGTATGTGGCCAAAAAAACTCTGTCAAATCAAACTGTCACGGTCTCTGGTTCAGGAATTGACAGAATCAGCGACACTTAGCGGGAGTTTATTTGAATTGAAGTGTGCTGTGCATTCAGTCGTGATGCCCGAGAAACAAATGAAAAGTTATTAATTTTTATTTTATGCAAGTTTTCTCACTGCTGTGCAAAGATCTCAACCAGCAATATCCAACGCAGCTACGTTGACAGTATTGACAAATTATGAAAAGAAAACTATGAAGGTTGTGCGTTAATTTTCGTTAAAGTGGTATTGGGACGCGAAATTCTTGTGGTATTTAGACAGTCATTCAAGATTTATCAAATTTATAGAATAGTAATGTGTGGAACTTTTTCATACATCATTTCATAATTTGTACAACTGTCATTGTCATAAGTACACGCTACGATCGGCGGGTTTTTCCAAAAGAGCTAGGCTACGTTTTTCACGAAATGCCATCATGACTCAGCTCTACAAATACTAATCCTCGAGTAGTTCTTAAATGTCGCGTCTTCCACAGCCCAACAGAAAAGGTATCGCAGTCATTGTATGCAGATGTGACAGAGATGGCGAAAGTAGATCTCCTCGGCCGGTCCAGCGCGGGAATCGAACCGGCAAGCCTTTCACTGCCCGCCCGGTGTGATTGCAAGAGGATTTAGAATTAGCTATACAGCGCTGTGCTTTAAAACCATAGAGTTTGGGGGGTCAACGCACCGCCAATACTTGACCATCAGTGTCATTTATTGAATTAAAGTTTGACGATAGCTTCGCGTGTAGCGTCCTTGCGGAAACATTTCATCACACGATCCGGCAACATCCAATGCTAATGATCTTGAGCTTGTCATGTTAGTAAGTCTTTTTCAATGCTCGTGGAACAAATGTGTTGAAAACATCTTTTGATCTTTTCATTTGCATTAAAATTCGTAATTTCGTAATTTCTTTATTGTACTCACATGACAGTAAAAATAGCTTAACATAGAAAAAAAATGTACAAAGGCGAGCTTATCTCTAATAAGAGATTTCTTCCAGCAAACCATGTTGGGTAGGAGACGGAGATGATAGGTAAGGGGAAGAATTGCGCGTACAATAAAACTATTCTAGTAGGTACCTATAATACATAGATATTATTATTACACATAGGTACATATAAGAACCTATTGCTAAGGAATAGACAAACTAATTCATTCCTGCATCACAAGAGCGCCAGGTGGAGAGTTGTCCTTGAAAGACACCTGCTAATGTATTGCACTATTGTATGACATTTTCGACATAGTCACTTCAGCACGACATACATTTATATGGTCTAACGG
Organism: Argyresthia albistria; assembly: GCA_963457715.1. Lineage (NCBI taxonomy): Eukaryota > Metazoa > Arthropoda > Insecta > Lepidoptera > Argyresthiidae > Argyresthia > Argyresthia albistria. The sequence goes on from OY735269.1 coordinate 441,913, forward strand.
AGAGTCCGTTGGTAAAACTCGCTATAGACCGTATATAGTATTGATGATTTTATCTAAACCGTGCGTGACAGATTTAGAAACTTCAAGTCATGAACTCTGACATAATCACCAGCTTAACTTTTTACTCGAGAATCTTCTACTTTTCTTAAGAATGACTTCATTTTGACTACAAATTATCCCCGGGATAGTTATTCTCGCATAACTTTTTGTTGGCAAAGTCCACCCTTCGTAGTCACGTAGTCGTGGTCTGGGTGGATCCTGTGACACTTGAAACTGTTTTAGGAGGCGGATCCTATAACATGGATAACTCTATGAGAACGACTGATAGGCACTCACTTGAATTTGAGACGACTGCACAACTTACAAGTTTTTGAAGTAAAACTTCTTGGGGCACGGGGGTAAAATTTATTTAACCTCTCAACTGTGGGTTATTCATATATTTGCTTTTCACTTGCTACTAGCCGGGTGCTATCACGAGTGGCTAAGAAATGTAACGGAAATTGGAATCGGTGACGTCAGGGTCGGCTGAAGACTTTTAAAACCGCAACTATTTTCAATACGGTTTTTAACTAATCAGATAAGATAATAATACATTCGTACAATAAAGAATGTTAATTAGTGAGAGAAAAACCTGATGAAACGTTAACAAATAAAAATTATTTTAAGCATTCTTCCACGAGTTCTTGATTTCCGGTATGGCCAAGATGGCGCCGCCGCCGCACTATGGGAGACTGTAAAGACAAAAGCTGGCCATGAACCAAAATCATAAAATGCTCCATACCATGACAAAAGCTTGTTTTAGGGACAGGTAATGAGTCAGCGCAACAATGGGTAGACATTTTTTTCTACCTGGACCTAACCCTGCGCTACTCCATCAGTCGGAAGTTGCCGTTCGCTTACAGTGTTCGTGTAGTTTGTCGATGCGTGCAAAGTTTGTTCCTACAAAAACACGTCTGATTTTGTTTCTTGGACTATTAAGTGAAGTGCCAGCTATGGATTCTTTGGAACCAGGTATGGTTATTTTTTTAAATTATAAGCTATGTATATTAAATAAAAACTTTGGTTAATATAGCATCGAGAAGACACTAGTATTTTAACTATTTATTTTCTCATTTTAATCCGAACACTTTGACTTTTAATGTATTTCCCAGCCTTTCCCAGCATTAAATTATACTTTAAAATAAAGATGAGTAATCTTAAACAACTACTATAGAACAATTAGCCGCGGAATGACGCGGATGTATTTTTAGCGATTTTTTTTCCGATAAGTACTAGTTGTAAATGTAAAAAAAAACTTATAAAAATGATTTTAATCAATTGCAGGGCCTTCTGGCGCAAAGTTTCTGACTCGGAAAGACATTTATGAAATAATAACAAGCTCAAATGAGATGACTTTTTCAAAAAAACTTGAGCATTTGGAAGAAAACGTCCTCAATAAGTTTGCTGATGACCATGAGCAGCAGAAAGTTGCTAAGCAAAAACTATCGCGGATCAAGCATCAATTTAAGGCCAAATGGACAGCCGCCCACAAGAAGAAAGATGTTTTCGAGAGAATTAACAAAGATTGGCTTAATGGCAAGACTACTTTATCTTTACCGAACACAGGTATGTTGTAAATTGTGAAGAAACTTTTATAACTATTTGGTTCCCTTTTTATTGTTTGACCAATAACCATTGACAATAACCATTTACAGCTGCAAGTTATGCGCGGCCTACAAAAGAATTCGGAGAACTGAGCGAAAGGAGCAAGCGACGAAAAACACAACAACTTCGTTCACATGAAGTAGACATGCTGAATTACGCTACTCAGATGAAACTACGTGCTTCCGGTAAAGCTGACGCATCAAATATCGTAAAAGATCTCACCAGTTCCCCAACTCGAGCGAAAAAATATAGAGCGGCCTATAGAAAAAGCAACGAAGAGCAAGTGACTAAGCTGTCACCTTTGGAAGCCTTGTCGCTTTATGTTGAAGCTGGGCTTTCGCGGTCTCAATATGAAATACTGCGAAGCAGAATGCCGAACATATTGCCGTGCTACAGTATTCTTCAGAAGGCAAAAAAAGATTGTTATCCACCTACAGATTCCTTTAGGGTCACGGCTACCTGTGCCGAAGTAGAATTGCAGAGCTTGGTGGACCACACTGTTTCGAGACTAATACTATATTTGAAGGATGTGATAAATACCTTGACAGAAGGCGATAAAAAGTCACTTGAATTAATTTGCAAATGGGGATGTGATGGATCCACACAAACGCAATACAAAATGAAATTTGAAAGCCAAACTGATTCTGATGCGAACATTTTCCAGAGCTCCATGGTGCCATTACAATTGATTTGTGGCAAAGATAAGAGAGTAATTTGGCAGAATCCCACCCCCTCCTCACCACGATACTGCAGACCAATTAGAATAAGGTTTCTACATGAAACTGTTGCTATTACTAAAGAAGAAATTGCATATGTAAAGTCAAAAGTGAATAATCTGAAGCCGACTGAGTTAGCTGACACAAAAACCAAACATACATTGCTATTTACCATGGTGGATGGAAAGGTATGCAACGCTGCAACAGATACCACATCAACAATGAGGTGTTACATTTGTGGTGCCACATCTGCCGAATTCAATGACTTATCCAAGAAAAGGGATGTTAGAGAAGATTCGTTGGAATTCGGTCTTTCAACATTACATGCGAGAATCAGGTTTTTTGAGAGCCTCCTTCACATTGCCTACAAGATTCCAATAAAGAAGTGGAGAAAAACTAAATCTGACAAAGACGTAGTAGACCAAACGAAAAAAGTCATCCAAGACAGGTTCAAAACTGAGATGGGACTTCTCGTGGACGTGCCTAAGGCACATTTTGGAAATACCAATGATGGTAACACCAGCAGGAGGTTTTTTGCTAACCACGAGTTATCCGCATCTATTACTGGGATTGACGTCAATCTCATATATAGATTCAAAATAATTTTGGAGGCTATATCTAGTGGACACAAAATAAATACAGAATCATTTCAAAAGTATGCTCGCGAGACAGAGGAGTTGTATGTCAAATTATACAGCTGGCATCCTATGACTCCAACTGTACATAAAATTCTTCGCCATGGTGCGCAGGTGATTTCATCAGCACTCCTACCAATAGGACAGCTGTCGGAGGAAGCAGCAGAATCGCGAAATAAGCATATAAGGGAATACAGATTAAATTATTCCAGAAAATTTTCACGTGAAGCATGCAATCTAGATGTGCTCAACCGCCTCTTGCTCACATCGGATCCCTTTATCACGGGAATGCGAAAGAAGCCAAAGAAGAAATCTATTAGTTTTTCCAAGGAAGCATTGGAGTTATTACTCCCAGGAGAACCCGACAGCAATACGGAACACGAAAGCGATGATGATCAAGAAATTCTCTGAATATATATTTTTTTACTATTACACTGTTTTAATGTTTTTTATCACCCCTCTTAATTAATTTACAATAATACACACATATGTACATTATAAAATACCTCAAACAAGCTTAATCAAATAAAAAAATGTGATGGCCAGCTTTTGGCATCAAATACCCCACCGTGCGCCGCTGGCTGGGGCAAACACTGGCAAACAAAACCAGTGACGTGACCAAAAACTACTTCGTTCAACCTCTTTGTTGGAACCGGAACTTATGTTTGACAGCTGTGCGATGCGATCCATACAGTTTGTAAGAAAAGAGTTTCATCAATGTCACATACGGGTCGATATGGATTTCTAAAATGATGAACGAATCGTTTTGTGGCCGGTAACTATGGAATAGGTACCTAAAACGCGCTGCGTAGTCGCGCAACGGGCAGCTAGTAATCGCATAAAGTCACTTAGAATCATCCAAATGTGATATTTAGTTTTCAAGCAAATTCCGATGTGATGGATGGCTGCATTAAGACTTCTTGAAAACAATAAGTAGGTACCTAGAACTGTTCTAAAGCCACTTTTTATTATATAGTGCAGTTCAAGTCACAAATTAGCAGTTTAGCTACTAAGTACGTGTTATACCTACCTATTTAATGTTTATCTGTAGTAAACGGCCATAGCGAGGTCTACAGTTTACAGAGCCATAAGTTTAATGGCTTATTGTTTCGCTTATTTGTTTGTATGTAATTTTTGTAATACATATTTTAAAGTTGAATTGTTGTTATAACTGTTGAAATTATACGATTTTGATTTTAATAAGCTTTTGTAATTTTAAAGTTAATGCTTCATGCCAGTCAATAATGTTGAAGTAAAATATAAAAATCGAGGTATGTCGTATGGCGGACTAAGGAAATGTCAAGAATAAAATTAAATAAGAGTTACGTCATCGCTTCGCGATGAAGTAACCCTAAAAAATCCTAGCAAAGTAGGTATGTATAGGTTAGCGGGGGTAGCATAAGGCACGCCAGTCACCCCAGCCACGCATTTTGTCACAATTTAATGTCATATCATAATGAATGCGCGCTATTTTATGGAGAAACATCATTGAGACGCGAAAGGAGTTGGCAATTTGGCAAAAAGACTGCCTCAGACATGTACAAAGACTTCTCAACAGCCAATTAATAGCATTTAAATATTCTCTCATAAATTACTGCGTCTTTAGTTAGTTTGTAGAACTTGAAGGAAATGATTAAATAATTATGAGTTGTCACTTCATACTCTATGATTCCGCCATTGATTAGTGACTTTTGCCATCGTTAAAAATAACATGCAACATAATTGCCAACTAGCAAAACTGTTGAAAACAGGAGGTTTCCAGAGGAGTGGCTAGATGGCGTTATGTTGCATGTTATTGCAAAATGGTGCTTATTTCTAGCGACGGCAAAGGTCACGGAATCATATTGGAATCACGGAGTATTGAGTAACAACTCTTATTTACCTATATTTAATAAATTTTTTCTTCAAGTTCTACAAACTAAATACAGACGCAGTAAATTAAATTTATGAATGAATATTTAAATGCTATTGGCTGTTGAGAAGTCTTTGTACATGTCTGGGGCAGTCGTCCATATATTGATTTAGCCATCTTCTTTGTCATTTATCTGCGCGACTGAGGTGAGTGGCAAGCCTTATGGTAGCCCCGCAGGTACACATTAACTTGGAATAGTTGAAAATACGTACTCGATCAATTAAATAAAGGGACTGGGCACAGAGACAAGCAAAGCAATGCATACATTTGAGCGAGACGGCTTAAAGACGTGACGTCAGATGGTATATAATCTGAGCGAGATGCAAATAGTAGTGACACTATTGAATGAGTTAAGTATATCACCACGAGCGCGACAAATTGTAGATAAGGAATGGTGGGAAATAAATGACATGACGTATTAAAAGTAAGTACAAGTATAAAATAATTTCAAATAATCGGACGTCTGAAACTTAAAAGTAACTTGAAGCAGAGATTGGATCTCAAAATTGGAAATTTAAATCTCTTTTAGTATAGGTAGGTATAGGTGTATAGTATAGGTACCACTTAATGATCTAGCTACAGAAGTTTTACTTCTAACACGTGTACGGTGCTACACGCGTATTTTTTTACGTATGCACAGCTGCTCGTCTATGGGTCTGCGGACGAAAGGTCACGCATACCGGTCCAGCGCAGTTCCAACAAGAATTTCATCCAATGAATTCCGTACAACGGTAATTTATAAAATAATATACTTACTTGCATCGCCGGTTTAAATAATACCGGCATTCCAATACCATTCTTGTAAATATTCAAATTATTTATATCTTTGATATCCTGTATCATGCTGTACCAACAATGATAAAACGGATATGTTGTTTATCAGAGTAGATACTGATTCTACTAATTAGAAGTAGGCATATGTGTTTGTCGGGCTTATCTTTCTATTGCCATTTATAACTTTTTTATCTAATCTAATTCTGAATCCAGAAGTATTCAATGCTTGCAGTGTAACGAAAGTCAAATTGACATGCTCTAAATCTGAAATTGTTCAAAACATTGTCACTAGCCATTTAATTATATTTGATGAAAAATAGTTTATGTTATATATCTACAAAAATATCTAATTTGCAGCAAACGGTTTTTTGGTCGGTGCCTTATTGTATTATTTATACTGACTTCCATTTGGATATCACTGCTACTTAAAACTACTACCCTGATGATGTGTTATAGTTATAAAATTAAAAAAAATATATTTGAAATCTCTATCTTGCTCCGATGAAAATGTAAGTTTGGATGTAATTTATTCGTGAAATCAAGATTTAGCGAACTTTCTCAAAACAAATGCATTTCTACATAAAATTAACAGATTAGTGCACTAAAGTACTACTACGTAACACGGGGCATTGACCGAAGTATAAAACCATGTTGTGTATAGTAGGCAGGTGTATGTACCTAGTTTCTCATACTCCAGCTTCCATACAAACGTGACTAATGGTGTAATTCAACAAACGTGGGAATCTCAGTGAAATTGTTATTATGCTAATTTGTTGCAAAACACGGGAAGAATGTAAGAGAGGTAAGTTATAAAATATTTAATCGGAGAAATTTACGACAAGCAAGGCAGGTGATTAAAGGTCGATTCACACATATCAGGGGTCCCACCGATCCGGCACGGACACTGACAAGTGTGACTACTCTCATAGATAATGAATGAAAGAATATTTTTCACTGACACGGACCTGTGCCGGATCGGTGGGATCCCTGATATGTGTGAATCGACCTTAACGGACTCTGGAATCTATCTTAGTTCCACGAAGATTTTCGGAATAGGTCTTATTCTGTCCAGTCAATGGAAAGTCTTGCAACATCAAGACTTGAATGCTAGTTTCCAGTTAAAAATACAGCAGTAATACAGCTCGTAGTTGACAAGAAAAATAGGTAGTATTTTCATATTTCCACGCTTGGTAGAGGCAGGCAGGTATGATAGGAGGCAAGGCAGGCAGCCACCATACCAGTTTGAGCCGAGGGTCACTGGCCACACCACAACACGATCGAACTGACCAAGACCACGATTCTGATATTTACAACTCACACACTGGCCTGTCGATCGAGCGGCGTTACTGTTTCTTATCGGACAAAATGTCTATTGGTTGGTAGGTAGTTAGTTTGCTAACAATTTACAGGGATGAGTGAGCCAGTGATGATGTTTATGTTGCATTCTGAGGTTTTTAGCATTTGTTTCCTAATTTTTCATTGCTGTAATCGGTATATTCTCATAAGGACATAGGCTGAACAAACTAACAATTGAGAACAATAGACGTCGGAGCGAGAGGGTACCTAGGTAGTAAATAAGCAGCGTCTTGATTGGTAGGCCTCAGGACAGCGACAGGCCAGCGAAAGGGCAGCGAGTCAAATTGAAACAGTAGAATCTGTCCATAACTGGCCATTTGCCACTTTGTCGCATTTCAACAGTCTTCCTTTTACGGGTGAAATACGCACAGCTATTTACGGATGCTGTTTAAATGTCACAAGTTTTTTAAATGATTGTAAATTAAAAACGCAGTGCACAGCTCAGCTGAAACAAACTTATTACCTACCTACCAATCTACCTACATCAATTTTAAAGATCATCTTGCATGTATTTCTGTTTCAGATAACTGTGATGGATGGAACAGATTTAATGGACATTTTTTTCTTTATGCCTTCCCTATTCGGTTCATTAAATTTCACATTTTGTTTGTTCGTCGCTGTCCGTCAAAATGGATGCAAAAATCACTAAGTTTGATCCCTATGGTCTATCACAGTCACTTTCACCCTATTCTAGGAATTAGTAAACAGGGTGCGATAGATAGGTAAGTTGATACCTCTAGGCAGGTACCTAGGCTTAGCAAAGGTATTTTCTAGTTTCTTAGCTAGGTAGGTAGGTATTCAGGCCACAGTCACCTAGCTAGATAGGTACTAGTAGGTAGGCTAGGCATAGGCACCATCCGATAGACTAGACTGGATTGCATGACAAGATATAAGATAGCCTACCTGGTAAGGTCACAGAAATTAGGTCTACCTACTTTCGAAACTTGTCCCATAATTATGGGTACTACTCACTCACTTCACTCACTGCTTCACTGTAACATTTACTCTCGGTTTGGACTGAGCTCAAAGATAGATAGATATCATTTATTCACTGAAAGGTACACACACAGACACATAATAAAAAAAAATACAAAATAGAATAAAACCTGGAATAACATAGGAAGAAAAACACATTTAAATAAAACAATTTACAAATAAATAATCATTTTCACGATGTGGTATTGTAGGTACATGAATGTACCGCGACAATGAAATGGCCCCGACTCAGCAATGTCACAGACGAATCTGTGACGCTGGTATTCTGCCAGGGCCAACCAAAGGTCCGGAATGGTGGTATCGATCGGTAATAGGTAGGTAGGTACTTACTCCAAATTCAGAATCAGATCAGATCACCGATTCTCTTGAATTCATAATCTGGATTTACGGTCCGAGTGTCGATAAGCTGACGGAACTAGAATTCAAAATGCCATTCCGTGAATTTCCGTGTGTGCGCCCGGCCGGCTATATCCTGAAGTTGTATGTATTGTAGGTACAGTGCACCTCAGTAGGAAGGTACCCTGAACTGTTCTGACTCTTGTTGGACTATGCCTGCACTGACTGGTGGTGGTTTACACGTTCAATCAAATCCGAGATTCTGTATCTGTAACAATTCCTTCGACTTGGAAGTTACCCATGGTGTTGCAAGATTAAATACACTGACTACGTCACTCACCAAAATCCAATAGAAACGACGACAAAATCAAACACCAGCGCAGTTCCGTTAGCAGCCGATTTACCAAGATTCTGCTAAACCACTCAAAGGGTTACCATTACCACAACACTGTCGTTGAACTTCCTAAAACACTTGGTCACTTCACCTAACTCACTTTACGGTTACTTCCGGTGGTTTACCGTAAATCCAAATGGTATTCCGAAGGTTTTGATAAAGATATGTCGCGATAAAAACCGCACGAAATCGACGTGCGCGCTGCTTCGCGTCTGGATCGATACTAGCGCGCGCGAGAGTGGTGGCGGATGATAGAAACTATTTTCTGTTTGATTTGTTTGTTGGTCAACGGTTTTCCTTTCCAATGGATTACAGAATTTTGCGGTTTTTTGCATTGAGCTACCAATAGTAGTTCAATGGGTTTTGTCAATATCAGGTGATAGAGATGACGACGACAGATGTGTGTTATCAATCTGGCTGGCTATCATCAAAACCTATGGGTTACATAGGAATTACTTTTGGAATAGGTACCTCTTATAGTTAATCGCACGCAACTCAAAACTGCTGGCTTTGCTTAAAAATCAGATAACAGGACAAGGGCCAAATAATAAACCTGGGCAGGTGATGGCCATCACCTGCCCAGGCTAACCACTTGGCCCTTGTCTGGCTAAAGGGGGTGCTTTATAGTACCTACTTCGTGTTAGGGTGACATGTAAGAACTATACTAAAACCTACGCACCATCGAGAACAAACAAATATTTGGGGATGTTTAGTTGCTGTTTTTGATGAGCAAAGAGGTTGGTATATGTAGGTATTTGGTATGTGATACTACGATACTACCCTTATACATATCCACCTAAGTAATTGATTGAACTACTATTACTAGCGTAATGGTAGCTGAAGACCTTACACAACTACTGGAGCCCATTTTCCCCCATGCAGATCGAAAGCGGGACCCTGTATGTAGGTATTCATCCGATTTCATCCACACAGCCAAAAATTATGGTGCCATGAGAACATTGTCTCCTCTGCATTCTGGAAGAGGCTAATGGGCTCTACTTACGATGCAACCTGGCTTGCAATCTGTCGCTGCAACTCATAGAAGGCAGTCGCTAGAGGACAGAATAGGAAGATAGACAGGGAGAAATACAAGTTGCAGCAACAAATCGCGAGACAGATTGCATCGTGAGTAGAGCCCATTATAAACATACAGGTAAAGGCAGGGTGCTTATGTAACCGGTGACCCGACCATTTTTTGCGCGATTTACTTTTCTGTCGCTGCAGCCGCTCGTTTTAGGGTTCCGATCCTTAGAAGGAAAAAAAAGTAACCCTAATATAGGATCACTTTGTTGTCCGTCCGTCCGTCTGTCTGTCTGTCTGACCGTGTGTCACAACCTTTATTCAAGAACGCGTGGACGTATCAAGCTGAAATTTATAAAAATTGTTAAAATCTGTAGTCGCATATAAAGCTGTGAAAAAATCGTCCTTCTAGGTCAACGCAATCGAGCGATACGACCGTTTATGCTGTAAAATTGATGGATTTTCATAGTAATAGCAATGGACCCAAAACCTATAGGGTACTTCCCGTAGGCAAGTTCTTATAGCACAAGTAAAGGAAAAAATCTTAAAACTCAAATTTCTGTCTTTCTACAAAAATATTTAATTAGTTTTACATGGACGACATGATACTTTAGTTTTTTACGTGGAAACCTAATTACACATGTTACATTCTCCAAGTGTGATTGAAACCCTTGGTGCGCGAGTCCTACCCGCACTTGGCCATTTTTTTTATAAATTCGTTCAAGCAACATCTTTAGGGCTTTGTTCTTATTACCGCTGATTCATTCACCGGTTGACTATTTTGCTTCCTTCGCATTTCGCTAGTTAAGCGGTGTCTGAAGAAATATCGAAACATGACAGTCGGCCATGGCTTTACGTTCATGGACTTCAAATTATTCAATAACCTACCTAGATAGCATAAAACAAGAACAATGGAGTCTTTTGATTGTTCCATGGCTAGAATCTAGACTAGCAGGATGCACTAGCAGGATGTAGTTTAAAGCATGTCAAGGTTTTTGGTTTCTTGGGTTTAATTTTAAATGGCATAGGACGTTAGGTAACCTAGGCCTTCGGCCATGTCGGAGTTGAGGTTCAGGGCGTACAGTAACAATAAAATTCTTCGACCGTAATTTGACGACAGTTTATTTTTTTTTTAAATTTAAATGTTCTATTGCTGGCAAAGAGTTCCTATTTCGAGCACACACATAGCTGAGTTCTACTCTGACACCGTCGACTTATGTAAAAACAAATCTAGATACCTTTAATTTGGCGAATAGAACTTGACATAACTAATGCCACTCTATCTAATCCGCAACAAACTTTCAATCGGTTTTGATTTAACGCTAGTTATTATTGAGTTAACAATAAAATTAATGAAATCTCGACTCTTCTGACATCCCATTCTCAATTACGTGCTTGCGTTACCTGTCACTTTCTATATCAATGATGGAAAGTAACTTATTAATTTAATCGGTGGCGGACAAAGTTATTACCATCAGTGAATGACCACATTAATCATCTTTGAGAACCAGGTTGGGTCCTTTTGATCAATGCATGGATCAATTAATAGGTGCCTCAGATTTGAGGACCGATATCTCAAACCTAGGTTTCTGTCTCAAAGAAGTGATTTGAAATCTAATATTATAATTTATTTCACTATTCTGGTAATATGTGTATCCTAAATAGGTCTGAAAGATATTCACTAAACTCGGATCAACGATAACAAGTTGTAAAAAATATCTTGAGCTTTGAGGTCAGGTGACCTGAGGAGTGGAGCCTGCAAATATGTCTCGAGATTGAAAACATGAAGATATTGACATTGATACTTTGTTTAGTGAGATAGTGAGCAGGAAAGTAGTACCTGCCAGCGGGTCGATTCTCGCGCCTTCGATATACGGATATCGAGAACTATATTGACAGATTCCCGTACAAAATCACTCGATATAGGAGTAGATATCGTATATCGAAGGCGCGAGAATGGACCCGCAGGTAGGTACTCACTCAGAAAATATCTACACATTGGAAGTGTCCCAAAGATTTGACCATGATTTTGACACTTTGGCTGTAGACATATTTCTGCTTTCATTTTGCGCGCAGCATGCTGTCTGTGAATGTTGCTTTTCCAAAGATATGGCTTTTAAATACCTTCCCCTTGCAATGCAAATGCCACCAATTAAATATTAAGGATTACAGATAATTACTTGCTTCAGTCTCGTCTCGGGCCGTAGATAGACTTTCCACCTCATTAATATGTACGGTACTTCATTAGATTGTACATAACATTGAACGATCTTCTTAGAAAACTCTCACACGAATAAAAAGTATAACTCTATTAATCACACTGTTTGTTTGCAGAGAGGAGCAGTCTTGGCGACCTTTCTATTATTTTCCCAAGGCGACGGGGCACTTTCTTTCTGGCCTTTAGCGTGTATGTGGCATGGCATGAGGTTCAAAATTGCGATGCATCAAAAGTATGCGTTAAGGCTCTAACTTTATCTTTCTATTATATTTCTGATAGTTCACACGAGTTCTACAAGACGGGAAGACCAAGACCTTGTGCTTGACGACGAATGACGACCTCTGTGGCGCAGCGGTTGCGCATCTGCCTATCGTGCGAGAGGTCCCGGGTTCGAATCCCGGCTGGGGACATAAAAAACAGGTCTTGGATGTTTACATGTTTGTGATGTCGTTGTTTCCTTGTGTGGGGCCAGAAGCAATGTATGTGTCCGTATGTAAATGTTAAAATGTTACCATATAGGAGAGAGAAGTAAGTACGTAGTGTAAAAGTAGATTTTTTGAGTGTATCTGGGGGCGCGGTAGCGCCCCCAAGCCAAGTCGAGCAAAAAGCAAAACATACGGGCGCAGCAGTAACATCCTTTACAGGAAGCCATTCAGAGCATATTTGACCTACCTGTTATTCCGTTGTGGATAAAGATAGAAACCTGAATTCCCGGCGGCTAAAAGGCACCATGTCATTAGACATATTCTCAAAATTTCAATAAATTTGAACCAGTAGAGTTGAAGGTACAGCAATTCAAAGTTCCTCAATTTTGACACTCACTGACTCACTGATTCACGATCATGAAAACTCTAAAGGTTACTTCTAGCGAACCCACAAGCTTAAAATTTTGAGCATGGTTAGAGTTTAGCCTGCAAAGCCAAGGAAAACTCAAACATTGCGCAATTTTAGCCCCAATTTCATAATATATTAATTATCAATAAGCTCAGTACACGACTACTTCGATTCATCGCTATTCCCCATTAGATGTCGCTAGTCGCTATGTGTATCTTGAATCGCGGTATGGTTTGGTTCCAGCTATGATTTAAATAACCGGCCAAGTGCGAGTCGGACTCGCGCACGAAGGGTTCCGTGCCATTATCTATAAATAAATAACCGGCCAAGTGCGAGTAGGACTCGCGCACCAAGGGTTCCGATCACACTTGGAGAGCGTAACACGTGTAATTAGGTTTCCACATAAAAAACTAAAGTGTGATGTCATCCATGTAAACGAAATTGAATATTTTTTAGAAAGACAGAAATTTGCAGTTTTCAGATTTTTCCCTTTATTTGTGCTATAAGACCTTGCTTCGTGCCAAATTTCATGATTCTAGGTCAACGTAAAGTACCCTCTAGGTTTTGATTCCCTTGCGAATATCAGCAATTTCAGCAAAATTGAGACATATGCGGTATCTTTTGATCGCGTTGACCTTTAAGTTTGATTTTTTCACAACTTTAAGAGTTCACAGACTTAAGTAATCGATATTAATTTCAACTTAATACCTCCATGCGTTTCTGAGAAAAAGTCTTAACAGACGGTGAGACAGACAGACAGAAATTTACAGTTTTCGGATTTCTTCCTTAACTTGTGCTATAAGACCTTCCTACATTCCAAATTTCATGACCCTAGGCCAACCGGAAGTACCCTATAGGTTTTGATTCCCTTGCGAGTTCCACGCGAGTTCATACAAATCCAGCAAAATTATGACATAATATCGCGGTATGTTTTGATTGCGTGGACCTAGAAGTTTAATTTTTTCACAGCTCCAAGGGACCATAGACCTGAGTAATCGATATTAATTTCAACATTATACCTCCACGCGTTCCTGAGAAAAGGGGTCGTGACAGACGGACGGACAGACAGACAGACAGACAGACAGACAGACAGACAGACAGACAGACAGATGGACAACAAAGTGATCCTATAAGGGTTCCTTTTTTCCTTTTAAGGATCGGAACCCTAAAAACCGCAAAAAAATGTATGGGAGCCCCCCTAAATATTAATTTAATTTTAATTTAATTATTTATTTTTTAAATAAATAATATACTCAATATATTGTGAACACTTTAAGCGTCTACCTGCTACCATTATCAATATCGAGTAAAAATGAGCAAAAAAATCACGTTTGTTGTATGGGAGCCCCCCTTAATATTAAATTTCTTTTGATTTTTAGTATTTGTTGTTATAGCGGCAACAGAAATACATCATCTGTGAAAATTTCAACTGTCTAGCTACCACGGTTCATGAGATACAGCCTGGTGACAGACGGACGGACGGACGGACAGACGGACAGCGAAGTCTCAGTAATAGGGTCCCGTTTGGCACCCTTCGGGTACGGAACCCTAATAAAGCGGTTACAATATTGTCTAATATCGCTATTCCCCATTAGATGTCGCTAGGTGTGCATTTCCAGAATCGCGGTATGGTTTGGTTTGAGGTATGATTTATATTTATATAATTCACCGCCCAGACTTGTCACAAATCGTAACATCAAAGCCACAGAGAAGAGCCCATAGAGATAGAAAGTCGGTAGCTAACGCACAAGAAATAGTACCCGAAAAGAAAAAAAGGAAAGTTACTTACAAAAAGAAATGAGATCCCAACAAAACATGCATATGCATATACAAAAACGCCAGTCTCGCAGCCTGCGCAGTTTATTCTACCGTAAAAAGTTGTGAGATCTAATTTTAAACCAAGTCGGTTAATTTAACCAGTATCTGTGTATGGTAGAATCTTTCCAACAACTTTATTATCGTATACTGTTAAGTACCTACCTAATTAGTTAACTAATAACATTTATAGTGATCGGATCAATATAAGACATCTTTATTTCTTCAATAATAATTAGAATAACTTGGCAATCGCGCTCAACTGACCACTCTATAGCACCCAGAGCACAAATGAATATTATTACTCAACACAACATATCTCTAAATAAAGATAAACTTAACTAATAAGAAAACAACGAATTATTTCGGAGCGAGAGCAATAGGTACATTACGTTGCACACACGGTCCTATAGTCGACAACTTTTTTACGTGCGATTGCCAAGTCATTCTAATTATTATTGAAGAAATAAAGATGTCTTATATTGATCCGATCACTATAAATGTTATTAGTTAACTAATTAGGTAGGTACTTAACAGTATACGATAATAAAGTTGTTGGAAAGATTCTACCATACACAGATACTGGTTAAATTAACCGACTTGGTTTAAAATTAGATCTCACAACTTTTTACGGTAGAATAAACTGCGCAGGCTGCGAGACTGGCGTTTTTGTATATGCATATGCATGTTTTGTTGGGATTATGCCTGTCTGTAGCTCTATTCTCGATCTCTCGCCATCTAGCCATCAATCCAGATCGCAATGAAATTGTCATTTTGAAGGATGGTAGGCACATTCAGAGCATATTTTTATTGAATTAGAATTAGAATTACGTTTATTGCTTCCATTCACATTGCGATAGCGACAGTTTTTAGTATCGTTGTTTTGTATTTATAAGCTAAATAGCAATAACAGCTTGGTGGGGGAGGTCCCAACCTTCTTAACCCAGACTGGACTATCTCCTTTCGAAGATGTTATGAAGACGATAATACTACATACATAGCGTCACGTCTTTTTCCCATACGGGTCCCACAATTGTGCCCACTTTTTCCCATACGGGTCCCACAATTGTGCCCACTTTTTCCCATACGGGTCCCACAATTGTGCCCACTTTTAGCCAGTTATTTACGAATACGTCGCCTTAACAAATTACTATAAAGTTAAACGTTCAGACAGATATGGCCCTCAGGCGGGGAAGGTATATGCCGCTGTGTGTAAAGTTCAAACCTAATGCTGTAATAACCAATTAGAGTAACCTGTGATTATGACTTGATGGAGAACTGCAGATCTCATGCGAGTGTGTAGACTTTAAAGTGATTAACAAAAAGCTCATCATCATCTATTTGTAGGTATATAATAAGTACTCACAAGTTACGATTTAGCATCAATTAAAAGCCAATGAACGGCGTTTTAGCGACTGATGAAACAAAAGTTATAGAAGTTTCATACAACGGTAATGCTACTATGATTCTCGCGCATTAGTACTATTACTTATTCTGTGGCATTACGCCTATATCAAGTGATTTTGTATGGGAATCACTCGTTAAAGTCGATATCCAAATATCGAATGCGCAGGATACCCCTGAGGCTGAAACGAGGACTAACGTTCGATAATTTTCCTAATACTAAATCGTGAAATCCGATTTGTGCGTGCATGAAACATAAGTAATTAGAATAAGTTCATCAAATCGTTCAGCTTTATATAACGAGCCCCGTGCAAATGGGAGAAGTTTACAATTCCAATTTCCACGAGCCAAGGTTGCAGAAAGTTTCAATGGCGAATATTTGCTTGCTATCTTTTGTGGAATGTGGTCTGAAATCCCTTGTGAGTTCTCAGACCCGTAGCTCACAGTGTAGTGTTGTAAATTGTTGTTGTTGTCTCAGTCTCAGCTAATCACAATGACGGCTTCGCGATTACAAAACCAGATCTGTAATGCTTGCCTGTAATTCAGTAATACTGGCCTTATAGAAGCCTAATGTAAGTGCAGAAAACCACACCATAGGGTATATATACTTTCAATTATCTTCGGGTATATACTATACTATAAAATGGTTTTATGCACATGTAGTATATTATATACAGGGTGAAATTAAATTTGCGGACCATATTTTGAGGAATGATAGTACCCATCATTGTGAACAACTTTCCCTATAAGCATAATGGTCGCAAATGAAAAATATTTTTCGTCCCCAGTACATTCCTCCGATCAGCTGATTTCAAGTTACTATGGGAGACCCAAAATTTGGTTTCGTTTGCGACCAAATGTTGCTTGGGGAAATTTCATCATAATGATGGGTACCTACTATCGTTTCCCAAAATATGGTCAGCTAATTATAATGTATAAGTTACTCTATGGTTCTAAAATAACACCAAATTCGTTCTCGTCTAATGTGGTGCGCGTGCGCGCCGCCGCCGCGCCGTCTCCTACCTCTCACCCCACCTTACATCCTGTGCGAGAAGAGAGAGATAGGTCAGAGCCAAAGCCAAAGAACTTGGCAGGGAGCGTAACCTTAGCGGAACGCGAATACGTACTAATAGTAGACTTCCCCTCATTGGTGACCAGGGAGCACTTATCCAGTAGAGAGCGCATAGATACATTTTCCTTTGAAACACAACTCACCAATTTAGGGAGGGAGACGAGGTAACTTAGAGAGCCGTGATTGGTCAGCTGCTGCGGAGTCAGCTGAAAACTGTCACTAAAGCACACCTCGGACACTCCATAGAACGCTCGTAAAATAAGCACCTATTACTACTACATGACTAAATGATGACACGGGCGGCGGCGGGGGACGAAAGAGAGCTGTGATTGGTCAGCCGCTGCGAAACTGTCTGGCGGCTCGTCATCGTAGGTACATAGGTTGCGTATGCGAACGTTTGTTGAATACAACAAACGTTTGGCGAGCCGCATTCCCCCGCAGGAGCAGTCAATTGGATATATAGTCTCTGTTGGTGACTAACAGCGCCTCAGCCGGCCTTGTGTGACAAACTCACAATGGGCCTTCCTGCCTTATCAAGACATGCCAGATGTCCAAACTGGCCCTGACAGCAAGCAAGTGGGTCAAGCGATCATATTGACCCGTAGCGACGTTGTACACAGGTGAAAAAGGTCACCGCAAGTTCACTTCGGTTTCAACTACACAGTTTTGAACCCAGCATCCGCCTCAAATTGATGCTTTCCGAATTGATCTCCTGTGGTCCAGGAGGTTTCATGCTTGCATATCACGCAGGAGATACAGGTTCATATTACTTCGTATATATTTTTTCGTATATATTTATTGCACATAAAAGACAAAAAACAGAAAATACAGAGAAGTAATTTACAAAGGTAAGCTTATCTCTAAAGAGAGATCTCTTCCAGCAAACCCAGGATGGACAGAGAAAAATAAAATATACTTCGAGTCTCGGCTGTTGACTAATGAGATAAGTAATTTCATTCCAAAGGTCATAGTGAAGAAACCTTCCTGGCTGCGGCGATGGGTTAGCGACTCTATCACGCAAAGTGATTTTGAAAGTTTCTAGATGTCACAGAGAGAATACAGCCTGCGAGTAAGGAGCGTCTACATTTTCTACATACTCTGATGAATATTTTTCCTCAGGCCTGGATGCACTAATTAGAACTTAGGTGTGACTTGAGCGGCACTTATTTGAGCAACATTCTGTCCATCGACCATTCCTTCTCTGAATGACGATTTAATCTAAACTATCGTAAAACTATTTTTGAAAAAAAAGAACAACAAAGAGGCTGTGTTAAATCAGTCTGAAGACATAATTACTGATTTAACGATACGATAGAGAACCTATTGTTATAAATAAAATAGTAATGCGGATGAAAGTCTGGACATATCTGATTGTAATTTTAAAATTTTAATTGGCCTTCTTAAGTCATCATGTCCAGTTAAGTTAATGCCTGCGATATCGGGAGGAGACACTACACGAACTAAACTAAGTAAAGGAAACTAAAGTGGCGGTTTCGCCGCTTCCTAAATCGCCCCAGAATATTAATTTAATTACACATAAAAATTGTATAAAACATTTAGACACTCACGGATCTTTCGTTTAAGTTTATATGAGTATCTAATCTACCTAACTACAGATACTTTTAGCAAAATAATAAAAAGCTCCATGCTGATAAGAGTTCAATTCCTAATATCCCAAGGCAATGAACCTGTGACAACCTCTCTGGCGTTGCAGTCGAGGCTGTGCTTCCCAAGTGAGGTCCCGGGTTCGAATCCCGGCTGGAAAGAAAGGAAAAAACCCCAGGTCTTGTATGTTTATAGGCTTCCAACGATATTTTGGCGCGTTACGGCGTTAGTGACGTTTACAGGGGGCTCCAGTTCTACGCAGCTTTATGCAACAAATCTGTCAAAAGGCGTTAGTTTCACCTGTCACCGCAAGCCAAAAAATCATACATATTATGTATAAGTAAATGTTATGTTATGAAGTGCCAGCACTAAATCAAATAACTTTTCCTCACCGGTCGGTCGCCATTGCCAGTGGCCAAGCCATTTATAACTTGCTTCGGCAAAGTCGACCGTAAAGCGTAAATGGCTTATAAACTCAGTGCATGGTTTTCTAAGCTAGCACTCGGTTTGTGCCCTAGGGCAAGCTAGGTTGTTGACCTCGCACTCTCAAGACATTCCTCTTTGGTCATATTAGGTATACCTTTTTCCCCACGGTTGGAAGGGGCTGTTAGGTGATACAAGTGATAACTACTGCATATCTGGCATCTCTAAGCGTTTAGTTCGATTACTATAGTGTGTAGCGAGCGACATATGAATCCAATTGTTTGTTCAAACTATATTTTACGGTGCCGAAAGCGTACCTAATACCTATACCACAGAAGAGATAATAGTACCTATACGTAACACAATTTTCAAATTCCATTATTATTTTATTTTATTTGTTGTTGAGAAAATAAAAGATCACTTTTTGGATTTAATTTGGATTCTGAAGTCGAAGCAGCACGATTTGGTTTCATCGTCACCATCATAGAGTTTCCATCTCAAAGGGTATTTGCCCTGGAAAAAACGAAAGATTATACATACGTGTACAGTACAAGATACAATATTCGGATTAATGAATGTATGTGCCGTGGTCTTCGAGCAACACGGAGTTTCCGTAGGAAAGGCCGCGTTCCTCCAAGGCCGTGGTAGATGTTAGGAGGACCCTCTTTTATTCGTTTAGTCGGTATTCAATACTCCAATTTTAGGGTTCCGTACCCGAAGGATGCTAAACGGGACTCAATGTATCAATCCTACGCTGTCCATCTGTCTGTCCGTCTGTCTGTCTGTCTGTCTGTCCGTCCGTCCGTCTGTCTGTCTGCGGGCTCTATCTCACGAACCGTAATAGCTAAATGAGTTGAAATTTTCTTAAAACGTGTATATCTGCTGCCGCTACAACAACAAATACTGAATAACACATGATAATAAATAACCGGCCAAGTGCGAGTCGGACTCGCGCACGAAGGGTTCCGTACCATTATCTATAAAAAAAACGCAAAAAATAATAATATTTGTATGGGAGCCCCCCCCTAAATAATAATTTAATTTTAATTTAATTATTTATTTTTTAAGTAAATTATATACTCAATATATTGTGAACATTTTAAGCGTCTACCTGCTACCATTATCAATATCGAGCAAAAAAATCACGGTGTTGTATGGGAGCCCCCCTTAATATTAAATTTCTTTTGATTTTTAGTATTTGTTGTTATAGCGGCAACAGAAATACATCATCCGTTAAAATTTCAACTGTCTAGCTACCACGGTTCATGAGATACAGCCTGGTGACAGACAGACGGAACGGGCGGACGGACGGACGGACAGACAGCGAAGTCTCAGTAATAGGGTCCCGTTTGGCACCCTTCAGGTGCGGAACCCTAAAAAAGAATGTTTCAATACAAGAAACGTGTTTTTTAACCGACTTCCCAAAGGAGGAGGTTTACAATTCGTCCGGATGTTTGTTTTTTTTTTTTTTTTTTATGTCTACACCCCGATAGCGCCTAAACGGATGGACCGATTTGGAAAATTATTTTTTTGTTTGAAAGGGTTTACCTTCCCATTGGTCCCATTGACACCAGGTCAGGATCTGATGATGGGATCCTGGAGAAATCGAGGGAACTCTTCAAATATTATAGGCAGACCTATAGTGATTTTTGTGTTTTTCATAATAACTCGTGCAAATGCACATGGTAAGCATAATATTGTGATGCGGAACTGCTGATGAAGACCAATATGGCCACCAGAACTGCTCAATACTAGGTACAAATACAATGCGCGGCTGACGGGCAGGCAACGCATAGCCTAAACCGGTGGTGGACCTAGAGCCATGAAACTTTGTACAGGGGTTCCTTAGTAGCGTGGGGTAGCACTGATATGGGATTTGAAAAAAATAATTCCCCAAGGGGGGGGGGGGATAAGGGGTTACAGTTTGTATTAAACTCAATCTAATCAAATAGGGTTTGTGGAAGTCGGTTTTTTCTAAAGTTTACTTTTTGTTTCAATTATTCTTGTATATTTTCTTGCAAGATGGCGCGCTTGACCGATATTTTTAGTAATTACCTACTTAGCTTGATTGACATGCTTTTTAAGTTTTTCCGAAAACCACAAGTTACGGTAAACTTCAACGGCAAGGACCTTCGAGCAACACGGTAGGAAAGGCCGCCTTCCTCCAAGGCAGGGACCATGTTCGTATTTGTTCCCGCTTGGCAGAGCGCTCGCTGGCTATTGGTTTGGAGTTTTTGAAGTAAAACTTCTTAGGGCACGGGGGTAAAATTTATTTAACCTCTCAACTGTGGGTTATTCATATATTTGCTTTTCAATTGCTACTAGCCGGGTGCTATCACGAGTGGCTAAGAAATGTAACGGAAATTGGAATCGGTGACGTCAGGGTCGGCTGAAGACTTTTAAAACCGCAACTATTTTCAATACGGTTTTTAACTAATCAGATAAGATAATAATACATTCGTACAATAAAGAATGTTAATTAGTGAGAGAAAAACTTGATGAAACGTTAACAAATAAAAATTATTGAAGTAAAACTTCTTGGGGCACGGGGGTAAAATTTATTTAACCTCTCAACTGTGGGTTATTCATATATTTGCTTTTCAATTACTACTAGCCGGGTGCTATCACGAGTGGCTAAGAAATGTAACGGAAATTGGAATCGGTGACGTCAGGGTCGGCTGAAGACTCTTAAAACCGCAACTATTTTCAATACGGTTTTTAACTAATCAGATAAGATAATAATACATTCGTACAATAAAGAATGTTAATTAGTGAGAGAAAAACCTGATGAAACGTTAACAAATAAAAAATATTTTAAGCATTCTTCCACGAGTTCTTGATTTCCGGTAAAGGCCAAAACCAGTGACGTGACCAAAAACTACTTCGTTCAACCTCTTTGTTGGAACCGGAACTTATGTTTGACAGTTGTGCGATGCGATCCATACAGTTTGTAAGAAAAGAGTTTCATCAATGTCACACGGGTCGATATGGATTTCTAAAATGATGAACGAATCGTTTTGTGGCCGGTAACTATGGAATAGGTACCTAAAACGCGCTGCGTAGTCGCGCAACAGGCAGCTAGTAATCGCATAAAGTCACTTAGAATCATCCAAATGTGATATTTAGTTTTCAAACAAATTCCGATGTGATGGATGGCTGCATTAAGACTTCTTGAAAACAATAAGTAGGTACCTAGAACTGTTCTAAAGCCACTTTTTATTATATAGTGCAGTTCAAGTCACAAATTAGCAGTTTAGCTACTAAGTACGTGTTGTACCTACCTATTTAATGTTTATCTGTAGTAAACGGCCAAAGCGAGGTCTACAGTTTACAGAGCCATAAGTTTAATGGCTTATTGTTTCGCTTATTTGTTTGTATGTAATTTTTGTAATACATATTTTAAAGTTGAATTGTTGTTATAACTGTTGAAATTATACGATTTTGATTTTAATAAGCTTTTGTAATTTTAAAGTTAATGCTTCATGCCAGTCAATAATGTTGAAGTAAAATATCAAAATCGAGGTATGTCGTATGGCGGACTAAGGAAATGTCAAGAATAAAATTAAATAAGAGTTACGTCATCGCTTCGCGATGAAGTAACCCTAAAAAATCCTAGCAAAGTAGGTATGTATAGGTTAGCGGGGGTAGCATAAGGCACGCCAGTCACCCCAGCCACGCATTTTGTCACAATTTAATGTCATATCATGTCATGAATGCGCGCTATTTTATGGAGAAACATCATTGAGACGCGAAAGGAGTTGGCAATTTGGCAAAATGACTGCCCCAGACATGTACAAAGACTTCTCAACAGCCAATTAATAGCATTTAAATATTCTCTCATAAATTACTGCGTCTTTAGTTAGTTTGTAGAACTTGAAGGAAATGATTAAATAATTAAGAGTTGTCACTTCATACTCTATGATTCCGCCATTGATTAGTGACTTTTGCCATCGTTAAAAATAACATGCAACATAATTGCCAATTGCCAACTAGCAAAACTGTTGAAAACAGGAGGTTTCCAGAGGAGTGGCTAGATGGCGTTATGTTGCATGTTATTGCAAAATGGTGCTTATTTCTAGCGACGACAAAGGTCACGGAATCATATTGGAATCACGGAGTATTGAGTAACAACTCTTATTTACCTATATTTAATATTTTTTTTCTTCAAGTTCTACAAACTAAATACAGACGCAGTAAATTAAATTTATGAATGAATATTTAAATGCTATTGGCTGTTGAGAAGTCTTTGTACATGTCTGGGGCAGTCGTCCATATATTGATTTAGCCATCTTCTTTGTCATTTATCTGCGCGACTGAGGTGAGTGGCAAGCCTTATGGTAGCCCCGCAGGTACACATTAACTTGGAATAGTTGAAAATACGTACTCGATCAATTAAATAAAGGGACTGGGCACAGAGACAAGCAAAGCAATGCATACATTCGAGCGAGACGGTTTTAAGACGTGACGTCGTCAGATGGTATATAATCTGAGCGAGATGCAAATAGTAGTGACACTATTGAATGAGTTAAGTATATCACCACGAGCGCGACAAATTGTAGATAAGGAATGGTGGGAAATAAATGACATGACGTATTAAAAGTAAGTACAAGTATAAAATAATTTCAAATAATCGGACGTCTGAAACATAAAAGTAACTTGAAGCAGAGATTGGATCTCAAAATTGGAAATTTAAATCTCTTTTAGTATAGGTAGGTATAGGTGTATAGTATAGGTACCACTTAATGATCTAGCTACAGAAGTTTTACTTCTAACACGTGTACGGTGCTACACGCGAATATTTTTTTAATTTATATGCCACCGCACCCCACTTCACATTTTCCTCACCCCCGGAGTCTTAGCCAATAGGAAACGTGCGCGACGTAGAGTTTGTTTTATTTTAAGCATTCTTCCACGAGTTCTTGATTTCCGGTATGGCCAAGATGGCGCCGCCGCCGCCGCCGCCGCTGGCTGGGAGAAACAAAACCAACTAGCATGACTCAAACTACTTCGTTCAACCTCTTTGTTGGAACCGGAACTTATGTTTGACAGCTGTGCGATGCGATCCATACAGTTTGTAAGAAAAGAGTTTCATCAATGTCACACGGGTCGATATGGATTTCTAAAACAAGTAAAGCAATGCATACATTTGAGCGAGACGGCTTAAAGACGTGACGTCAGATGGTATTTAATCTGAGCGAGATGCAAATAGTAGTGGTGACACTATTGAATGAGTTAAGTATATCACCACGAGCGCGACAAATTGTAGATAAGGAATGGTGGGAAATAAATGACATGACGTATTAAAAGTAAGTACAAGTATAAAATAATTTCAAATAATCGGACGTCTGAAACTTAAAAGTAACTTGAAGCAGAGATTGGATCTCAAAATTGGAAATTTAAATCTCTTTTAGTATAGGTAGGTATAGGTGTATAGTATAGGTACCACTTAATGATCTAGCTACAGAAGTTTTACTTCTAACACGTGTACGGTGCTACACGCGTATCTTTTTTTAATAGTGTTTTGTTTTACGCCTTGCATTGTGCGCATTTGTGCCTTGACCTTTTGAGAGCCGGCGCTTGAACCTCGAGACGCACACCAAACTTAGCCCAACACAAATGCAGCACTGTTTGACATCTAAACTTGCCGAAGTTTGTCAATCTTCGGCAGCTCAAGCTTTAAACTTACGGCAGGCATTTTCTTGCCAATGTATAGGGTGTAAAAGAAGTCTTGTTGCTTCTCCGGCTCCAACGGGCAAGTGGTGAACTGGCAGGCGTTGATGTCCAGCCCTGCGAAGGGAAGGAGTTCATCGGCGTTTTTTCGCCAAGATAACACCTGCTGGAAATTGTTGCTCGCGAATTCTGTAGAGTAGATACAGATTTATGATAAAAAATCGGATGTTATAGTTTTGAGTACTGGCATGTAGGTAATACACTATATGAAAGATGGAGGTGGCTGAGAACATCGAACCTTTCTGGGATACCTGAAGTAGAAATTCCCTAAAGTGTCGCAATTTTTTGTATATCTACCTATAGTATAAAACAATGTCCATCGATCGAAAAGTAAATTTAAAACAACAAATATTCTTTTACATAATGTCGTAAATAGTAGGTTTTCTATCGATATCCGATCGGAAAGCGACACCCTTGGTCACCATTCTGTTGCCCGTCATCTCACTGTACTCCGTCATCATCGTTTGTACCCATTGTGCTACCACTAGTTCAATGTTTGTACGTCAGAAAATGTTTATTAGATCCCTATTAGCTCGCGTCCAAAGTCCACGGGCCCGCGATTTCGAGATAACGTTCAAAACCTATGAGGTCGTTTGTCGATGTTGGACGTTTGAAGAGGCCTAGCAGTAGATTGATAGGGGTCGAGTTGGATGATGATGATGAAGATGGTCTATGCGTGTAATCAAACGGGATTAACTCACTCGGTGTAAACTTAAACGCGATGGTGGAATTTTCTCCTCGTTTCAACAGGCACATGCCCGGCTTTGCGCAAGGAGTTACATTTACCTCGTCCACGGTACATTGAGTTACTGAAAACAAATATATTATTTAAAATAGAAGCTTTAACAAATTAAGAAATTATTATTTAAGTAACAAAACACATTACTTATTGTTTTAAATAAAATTCTAATACATTAAAAATTAGATGTCAAAATATCTATACAATAGCAGCTGCGTCAAGCGTTTTACGAAATGTACCTAGTAGCGTCACGCCTTTTCCCGTATGGGTTGGCAGAGCTCAACTATTCCCGTGCCTACTTTTAGCCAATTATTTGGATCAACGCTTATAAAAGTTGTATCTTTGAGCCGGTATTGATGAAATGAAGGCCGTTATAGAAAAAAAAGTTGTATTTTTTCGTGACCATTATAGAATTAACCTGTTTTTTACAACCCTCAACATCCGAATTGTCTAGACTGCACACCTTGATTTTCAGTTTAACACTTTGTCTGCCTAAAATTCAGCAAATAAAGAACACAATAACTCACCCTCATGACATCCCGAACGAAAGGTCGCTGGTTCACAATAAACTGAAGCCAGAATGGCGACGAAAACGATATAAAAACAGCCAGCAGCCATGTTCAGCACCACGTCAGTCTCCTTGCACGTACTGCTGGTATTTAATAACGAGTTGTTATTTCGAAAATGGCTTATCTGTGGCGCACTGGGTTTTTAATGATAACCCTTATTGAACCTATTCATCGTCATGCAAATTATCTACATATTTAACTTTAGTCTGTGCCCCTATCATACAATTTAGGTAGGTGACCAGTCAATAAATTAATTAGTGTCACACAAATATCATTACTTAGGTAAGAGGTACCTTTATTTATACTGATACCAGTTTAAAACACGCACGCGCGATAAAAGGGTCGTTTGCTTGATCTTGTCTCAGTGAAAATTACGTTATCTAGAATTTTAGTTGTAAACAGTAAGTCTTATCCCACCAAAACATTCTGTAAAAAAATAGCCAAGTCTCGATGGAGCTGCTCGTTTATCTCTAAAAAGTAATGAAATCTAGACAAAGGCGTGCCAAGTCTAAGGTTCCTTACTGCGATTTCTTTATTATTATAGTTAATGTTGTGTGACTTGGCCGTTGAACATTCTTTATACGTTAGTGGGTACAAGTCAATTTTGTTTACACGTAATGTTATATCTGTTGTAACTACCTATGTTATATCTGTTGTATTTTACATACTAATTTGCTTAAAATAGAATTCCTTTATATACTATCAGGAAACTTGCAACTTGTAATTTATTGTAATTAAATACGACGCAGTTCAAAATTGACTTGTACTCACTAACGTATAAAGAATGTTAAACGGCCAAGTCACACAACATTAACTATAATAATAAAGAAATCGCAGTAAGGAACCTTAGACTTGGCACGCCTTTGTCTAGATTTCATTACTTTTTAGAGATAAACGAGCAGCTCCATCGAGACTTGGCTATTTTTTTACAGAATGTTTTGGTGGGATTTCACTTCTTTTTGTAGAAACGTTCATTTATTTTATTAGATTTTCTTATTTGACACAGTTTTTTTTTATTTTTAGGAGCAGTTTTTTTTTATTACAAATCTTTCTTTTCTTTTTTCCGGTTCTGATTCTTGTACAGTAGCAACAGTTTTTCGTATTGCCCATTCGCGTTCATTATTTATTCTTTTAGACGGTTTAGACGGTTTAATTTCTGAAAGATCGGCGCGGAATTTACGCCACAAGTATCGATTTTTTTATGTAATCTGTAATCTGATTAATCATTAATCTGATTATTTGATTTGTTTAACTAAAGACGGATACGTTTTATATGACATATCGTGTTTTATCGGTCGGTCGGTCGGCCGGTCGGTCGGTCGGTCGGCCGTCCCGTGCCGTCCCGTCCAGTGCCGTGCCGTGCAGTCCCGTGCCGTGCCGTCCCGTGCCGTCCCGTTTTGTCCCGTGCCGTGCCGTCCCGTGCCGTCCCATGTCGTGCCGTGCCGTCCCGTCCCGTCCCGTGCCGTCCCGTCCCGTCCCGTCCCGTCCCGTCCCGTCCCGTCCCGTCCCGTCCATTGCCCCGATCAGCTGTTTTCAATTTACTATGGGAGACCCAAATTTTTTTTTCTTGGGGAAAGTTCATATTATTCTATGGGCACCATCATTTCCCAAAGTATTGATCGTCCCGTGCCGTCCCGTGCCGTGCCGTGCCGTCCCGTGCCGTCCCGTCCCGTCCCGTCCCGTCCCGTCCCGTCCCGTCCCGTCCCGTCCCGTCCCGTCCCGTCCCGTCCCGTCCCGTCCCGTCCATTGCCCCGATCAGCTGTTTTCAATTTACTATGGGAGACCCAAAATTTTTTTTCTTGGGGAATGTTCATATTATTCTATGGGCACCATCATTTCCCAAAGTATTGATCGATATTTTAAAGTCACCTTGTATAGTTTTCCCTTTATGTTGCTATTAAAACCTAACTCTGCACCAAATTTCTGCACCGGAGTCTATGGGAAGTACTGGTGTTTTGACCTTTGACCCCCATAAGGTACCTGAGTATGACAGACTCCATTGACTGACTGACCATTGAATGAAAGATAAATTGATTTTATATACTTACTAGCTGACCCGGCAGACTTCGTACTGCCTCAATTTAATATGAACTTTATTGAATAGCAATAAAATTCAAGTTGACTCTAGAAAACGATTGACTCTTGTTGTTGTTGTTTGTTGTTGTTGTTGTTGTTGTTTGTTGATTGTTGAAATCGATTTGTTCGGTAGCTCCTTGCATTGTATAAAAAAAGATTTAAGAAAGCACTTTGGCTTGTAAATGTTTTATGTTTATTTTTATGTTTATTTTTGTTTTGGTTCTATGATTCCAGTGTAAAATATGTATTTTGGATACTTAGTTAATTAAGGGAACTATAGGTCTACATTTAAGAATTTAATCTTACTAAATTAGTTTATGACTGTTTGTTCCTAAATAAATAAATAAATAAAAGACTCTAGAAAACGTTTGTATGGGAAATAGAAAAGGGCTGTTTTTAGGGTTTTCCCGGAAATTATTCGATTTTTTCTCGCCTTTTAAACCTTCCCTAGGCCTCCACGAACATTTCAAGACTAAGATAAGATACATCCTTCCGCCGTTCTCGAGTTTTAGTGAGACTAACGAACAGCAATTCATTTTTATATATATAGATAGAAAAACACTTCACCAGCGCGAGTTAGAAGACTGGCAGACCCATCTAGTGTTGGATACCTAACAACTAGTTCTATGATGATCATGAGTGAGTGAGTGTCGAAAATGCGAAACTTTGCTTTCGAATAACTTCGGAACTAAATGACCTACAGACTTGAAATTTTGGATTTTAAGTATGTGATTGTAGCTTACTAGATGACGAAAATTTCTGCGTTCTGGTCTTATCCAGAGGTTCTCAAATAGGGGCCTGAAAATGCGGCGAAATGGTTCCAGTAAAGGATGGTACGGCAGTGTTTGCTTCGCGCTCGACTTGGCGGGGGCACTGCCGTGCCCCCTAATCATACAATTTAGGTAGGTGACCAGTCAATAAATTAATTAGTGTCACACAAATATCATTACTTAGGTAAGAGGTACCTTTATTTATACTGATACCAGTTTAAAACACGCACGCGCGATAAAAGGGTCGTTTGCTTGATCTTGTCTCAGTGAAAATTACGTTATCTAGAATTTTAGTTGTAAACAGTAAGTCTTATCCAGAACAGAGGTACACAACACAAATGACAATAAAACCACTTTCTTTTTAACTACGAATTTATGCTTTGGCCATCACTAAGTACTGGTTGATTTTATCAGCACTTCTATTTTTATTTTTTTACGTATAACTGGTAAATCGATGATGCGTGCCTTAGATCTCGAGTGGTTTTTAACCGACTTCACAAAAGGAGGAGGTTTACAATTCGTCGGGATATTTTTTATGTATGTGCCCCGATTGCGCCTAGACGGATGGACCGATTTGGAAAATTATTTTTTTGTTTGAAAGGGTTTATCTTCCCATTGGTACCATAGACAGTGGTATTGTGCGAATAACATTTCATCTGCGTCACGATCTGATGATGGCATCCTGGAGATATCGAGGGAACTCTTCAAATAGGCAGACCTTTAGTGATTTTTGTGTTTTTCGTAATAACTCGTGCATTTACTCATGGTAGGTAAGCATAATATTGTGATGCGGAACTGCTGATGAAGACCACATATTATGGCCACCAGAACTGCTCAATACTAGGTACAAATACAATGCGTGGCTGACGGGCAACGCTCTCCGGGCTGGCCATAACCTCTCTGACATTTGTTCTTTCATTCAAAAAGATATAGAAGCAGTCGTTAAATGGTCACATGACAATGGTATCGTCTTAAATTCGGATAAAACTAAACTTCTAGTCATTCATTCACCTCACCTAACTATTGCTGAAACTCCGCCGCCATTGATAACCCATAGTTATTCATGTCTCCACAACAATTTACAAAATTGTCAATGCAAACCTATTGAATCAGTAGACTCTGTAACTTATCTTGGTGTTAAAATAGACGTAAATTTCTCTTGGTCTCAACACGTAGATTACATTAGCAATAAGTTAAGGATTTTACTTGGTAAATTTTATCACTTAAGTTATAAAGTTCCTATTAGTACATTAAAATGTGTATACTTTGCATTAGTGGATTCTATCTTGGATTATGCTCTTGACTGCTACGGACTAACATTTAAAAGTTACATTGATAAGCTTGAATTGTTACAGACACGATTTATAAAACTGCTTGTAAATAAAAAAACCAAATTAAAATGTAAAGGAGACTATTCGAAACTGTTTAAAATTTGTAAAATTATGCCAGTCTCTGTTAAATGTAAATACCTTATAGCCATCCACAATCATAATAATAATCAGTACCTCCATCCCATAACTCACAAACATGGCACCAGAACTATGTCTGAAGGCAAATTCGAGATACCTTCAGTTAATAACTACTACGGAGATAGAACATTAAAAAAAAGAGTACCATACCTCTTCAATTCTCTGCCTAAAGATGTACGACAGGAGCCTAACCTAGTTAAATTTAAAATTAAACTGAAAAGATATCTTTTAAATAGTCTACCTTAAAAATAATACAATACCTCATTACCCTTAAGTTTATATAAATTTAGCATAAGATTATTATAATACCTACTGTACTAACCGAGACTCAGATCCCACAGACAAACTGTGCATAGACAGTTTTGTGGGACTTTAGTATTAAGTTGCTTGTATTTTATTGATGACTATTAAACAAAAATAAATAAAAAAATAAATAGCCTAAACCGGTGGACCTAAAGCCATGAAACTTTGTACAGGGGTTCCTTATGTAGCGTAGGGTAGCACTGAGATGGGATTTGATGAAATTAATTCCCCAAGGGCGGGGAGGGGGGGGGGATGGGGGTTACATTTTGTATTAAACTCAAAAAGCACATTAGTTTCTAATGAAATAAGGTTTGTGGAAGTAGTTATTTTTTAAGTTTTACTTTTTACCTATACTATCCCTCTCAAACTCTTTGAGTGTCTCCTAAACATAATATCATTAAAACTTTCATACAATCCCAGTAAATAAAATATAAACCATGTCTTGTTTTTAATCTTAGCAGGTCTAATTAGCTTGACTAATATAGTCCTTAGATAAATTTAATCCACTTTATACACTTTATTGCACAAAAACAGAAAAAATATGTACAAAGGCGAGCTTATCTCTAATAAGAGATCCACGTTAGGGGTTTTCACGCCCTCTCGACTGTGACCTTTATACCTCACCTATAGATGTAAACCTTACCTAAAGCAAGTCATTTAAATCATGGGCACAGAAGAGATAATTGTCATGGGGTCAAATTAGGTAGGGTAAACATTGCGTTGCATATAAAAATAATGTTTATTTACATAAATTCCATAACAACAAGTTATTTTAAATTTTAATTAAAGTAAACGTACGGAGGATAAAAGAAAAGATTTATATACTGTAATATTTACAAAGGTTCCTCGATATGTACAATAGTTGGAAACTTGGAACATACTTTACACACACCCAGTAATCTCTTTGGCATACCATTGCAGAGTGCGTAAAATACAGCGCAAAATGAAAATATTTGAAAGCATACTTTGACTAATTAATACATAGCTAGTTTAATAATACTAATTTATTTTTAACATTATAATTAATTAATCTAAATATTTTAATCCATTCGATGTTTTGCTTTGATTACTACACTAAAAATTTATTGTAATCTTATCTAATGAACAATTATGAGTATAACTTGAGAACTTTCGTTGTAAAGGAATGTCATGGGATTCTGAGTAGATTTTGGGTATTTTTTAGGTTATTATTAGTAACTAACTAATACTTAAAACTAGTTTAAACTTACTTATTTCAAGAAGTCGTTCTGAGTATCAACGTTTAACAAACTAGGTATTGCAATAAAAGTAAGAAATTACGATTACTTTAATCCAAACAAACACGACGAAATAATATCCTATCAATAAAATAAAAATACGTTGTGTACAAAATTGTAAAAGAGTAACCTTTGCATATTTCATTCGCCAGACGTCACTGAAGCCCTATCCTCCACAAAACAAAAAGGAACAGAATCATTAATATATTATCAGCGAATTTTACCAATGAAAGAGTAACTTTTAATCGAGAATATCTTCTACTTTTTCATAGACAGATCACCTTATTTTGAACTGTCATTGTCATACAAATTATCCCCGGGATCGTTATTCTCGTATAACTTTATGCGCCATTCCGAACTTAACCTGATATGCCCGAAACAGTTTCAGCATATCCTCAGCATCAGAAACAAATAACAATCCTATGAGATTCTCGCCCTCAAATCAGTAAGGTGACAACGTATAACTCAGGGTAATAGACTATTTTGGCAACAAAAAGAACCGCCTCTTTTGATTCACAATGCATTCATCATCAGCAGCTTGTTTCCGCCCACTGCTGGATATAGGCCTCCTCTTCCTAATGCATGACAAATCTTAATCGACCCTTAAAATATTGATCAACTTAAGCTTTATAAAACAGAATCCTTATTTTCAAACGATCGCTAAAGTGGTGGTAGTAGTGTGCTCATCTCGTTCCCTCGGCAGATGAATGTCCGAGTGTATGCCGGCCTCCTTGAGGATCCTCATTCGGGGTCCGAGAGGCACGCCCAGGGACCTGAGCTTGTCCTCACCCACGTATGGCAGTTCTGCTGCACCCACTTTCTCCTTTTCTAGCATCGCCGCGTATTTCTGGGGAGAGTATTGATTATCATCATCATGAATATTATAAAAGAACCAGTCCTGACAGACTGAGCTAAACGGCTAAAGCTAGAAGACTGGAATTTGGAGGGTAGCTTTCAAATCAAAATCAAATCAAATCAAATCATTTATTTGTGGAACATAGGTAGTTGGTTTACATTTAGGTGGTATTATTAATATTATGTCTCTCTATGTTGAGCCATGAGGCATACAAATATTTTACACATTTATGTAGTTAGTATTTACACATTTTTTTAGTTTTCGAAGTCAGATAATATGTTTAACGTCATTGATTAAATGGCGTGCCCAGAATCAACCTAAGCACCTTAAGTCACAAGTTTTTATCCAATAAGTATTCAGATATGGAGTAGTATATTTTATCAATCAGTAGCTTTCGCAGTTCTCTTTTAAATTGAAATGTGTTGTCTATATTACGAATTCTATCCGGTAAGTTATTAAAGATTTTGGGTGCCATGCCAAAAATACTATTTTTAAATAAAGCTGTTTGGTGTTGCGGCATACAAATTTTGTTGGGATGTCGTTTGCTTTGATATTTAGTGAACAGATGTGTGTTTGACTTTACAAACATTGCTACCTCAAGTATATATAAGGATGGGACTGTTAGTATATTGAGCCTCTTAAATTGTTGCTTAGCGCTATCCCTCCGACCAAGACCACATATGGCCCTGACACATCTTTTTTGTGCAATTAAAACAGAACCTTTGTCTACTGCGTTACCCCAAAAGATGATGCCAAATCTTAGTGTCGAGTCCACATAACCATTGTATGCCATTAATACCGCTTCCTCCTTTACAGTTTTTGATAACTTGTATAGGGCATATGCAAACGTATATAGTTTTTTGCACACTGTTTCCACCTGTGTTTTCCACTTAAGATTATAGTCAATATGAATTCCCAAAAACTTTGTTACCTTAGTTTGTTCAATAGTTTCACCTGAATAGTTTATGTTGAAATTTTTAATTGTATTATTATTATTTTGAAAACTCATTAATGTTAACAACTAGATTATTTTGATTGAGCCAATTAATAATTTTATTTAGAGTGTTGTTAATTTCGTATTCAAATTCATTTGGATCTGCACATGGTATAATGACCGTGCTGTCGTCTGCAAATAACACCATAGAGTGGTTTATAATATTTGGTAAGTCGTTAATGTATGCTAAGAAGAGCAATGGACCCATCACACTACCTTGTGGTACTCCACGCTCTATCTCTCTAGCTTTAGATATATATGTTTTTTCCAGTTTTGTTTTAGTGCAAATCCTATTTATCTGCGTCATTTGTTGTCTCTTATTTAGGTATGATTTTATTAGTTCTATTGCGTTACCCCTAATACCATAATTTAATAATTTACTTATTAGGATGTCATGGCTTACAAAGTCAAAGGCCTTACTCATGTCCATGAATATCGTTACCACAGGATTTCTAATATCTACGTTAGTAATAATTTTACTAAGAAAATCATAAACAGCCATATTTATGGTTTTGTTTTTCCGGAACCCTTTTTGTTCTGGTGCGAATAGATTCTGATTTTCAAAGTATTCATAAATATTTCTGTACATCACCTTTTCAAATATTTTGGCAAAAATGGGTATCAATGCAATAGGCCGATAGAAATTCATATTCTGTTTATCTTCCTTTTTAAATAGAGGTTTTACTACCGAGATTTTAAGTTCATTTGGAAACATGCCGTGTTCCATGCATTTATTAATTATATGACTCAGGATGGGGGAGATTATAAGAACCACGTATTTTAAAACCTTAGTTGTTATTTCATCATAGCCGGCGCTGTTCGTGTTCTTTAATGATTTAATTATTTGGAAGATGTCAAAGGGTGTCACTGGTTTTAAAAATATCGAATTACAGTTACCGATTGATAAAAAGATATTATTGTTATTAAGAGATGTCAATTTAGGTACATTATTATTGTTAGATGTCAAGTTATGAACATTAATGTTGTTATTAGATATCAGATTTGATTCATTATTATTATTGTTATTATTAGTCCTCTTAATTGTATTATCCTTATTCGTTATATCAATAAAAAAGTTATTAAATGATTCAGCTATGTCCATGGGGTTTGTAATATTTTCATCATTGTGTTTGATTTCCTTTCCTTTTTGAACTCTTACCTCGTAACCCAGTTTCTTGAGGAACAGCCTCATCAGCGGCGGCTCGTCTCCGAAGAACTTGGTGAGTCGCTTCACGCGGTCCGGGTTGCTGAACGAGTACGGGTCCGAATGGTGGTGGTAGCCAGAGCGCAGGTACTGTTGCGATCTGGACAGATGTCATATCAATTAAGTAAGTAAAACTACATTGAAATAATGGTTTGTCTACCAAATATAGGTGCCGCGGTGCCGCCATCCATGAAGACGCGTGACGTAGCTATTTGCATCATTGTCTTTCAGCAGAGTGCCCCGATGAAAGAGAAAGATGCAAATAGCTACGTCACGCGTCTTCTTGGATGGCGGCACCTATAAGGGTAACCTGTATCTATAATCTCTATATCATCCATATGGTAATCTAGCATCATAGAATCAAGGTTTCTGAAGAGTATATAACATAATACAGCGTCACGCCTTTTACATACGGAGTAACAAAGGCATAATGGCACCTACTCTCAAAACCTCAAGGCAGATGGCATTGGAGTATTTTTTCCTACCTGTCAAAGCTGTCGAATTTTCGACTTCCAACTTCACAGGAACGCAA
The DNA here is from genome assembly GCA_963457715.1 of Argyresthia albistria. NCBI lineage: Eukaryota > Metazoa > Arthropoda > Insecta > Lepidoptera > Argyresthiidae > Argyresthia > Argyresthia albistria. The sequence goes on from OY735269.1 coordinate 477,565, forward strand.
CTCTTGCAATAACGAAGTCTAAAATATGACCCATTTAAGTTACAGCCTATAAACTCACTTGTACATATGCCTCAGCGCAGCGATCTCTGCCCGGATGCTGTCCATCTCCTGCATCACGAGATGCTGAGTCCTCATCTCGCTGGAGAGGTGAGCCACGGAGCGAGCCAGCGTGACCACGTGCGACTCCAGGCGTTGGAAGCGCTTGTTGATGCCCTGGGAGGGGGGAGGAGATTTATTTGGCTGTAATTTTTTTGATTTTGCCGACAAAATATTTTCATTACAATACTCTCACACACCCTTTCACACACACATAGAGAGGTTCACCCACTCCCTTATTTTTCTTTTTAAATAATTGATTTTACAATTTAAATAGTTTCAGCAAGTTTAAAAACAGTATTTCTGTTTGATTTGTGTAACTTAAATTAGCAAATCATATTTTATGGGAAGTGCACTGCAGCCTGAAATACAGGTCTATACCTAGCTCAGGCTCAGATGCTCCAATTTATTTTTGTATCACAATTTTAGCTAAGTACTAATAATGTAATCATTTTCTGACCGTGTTTTTTTGTAAATAAATATTATTATTATTATTTTGTATCTGATTTAAGAATTAACGGGACTTTGCTGTCCCGGTCCTTTTTGTGGGGACATGGGTCCAACACGTAGAGGCCCCTTTCAGACAATTTATTAGAAACAAATATGAAATGTGGTGCACCCGTTGGGTCTGTCCCCGAATACACCCACACCAAAAGTACACTTATTGTACATACACTTATTATTATTATTTTTTCTTTTATTTTTTATGTCACTCTTCTAGAGAGGTCTTTGGGCACGGGCTTAAGCCAAGTGCATTACAGTTATGGTCTTTATTATTATTATTATGACTCAATAATGGGCTACATTTTACCTAATACCAAGTCTTGTTTTGATAATTTCGTGGTTACCCCTGACCTGCCTGATTAATTATAATGCAGATAAGCCTGTTTATGTTTATAAGTAGAAGGACGCAGCGAGACTAATTTAGAAATGTACAAATACCTGATTGGGTACTTTAATTCAAGTCAAGATATTTATTTTTGAGACAGATAATTAATTAAATAACGATCTATTCTAGTCTTTATGATAAGTAGTCTCTTTGTTTGGCGCAGTGGCAAACAAATATTTAAATTATCTTAAAAGGCCAGGCACCGTAGAACTCATTAAACTTAAACTTAGGATTCTTGTCTTGATATTAGACAGTTAATTATATATTTTGTATGTAAAATACCAGATGTATCTATCAACTAGATCTTATCGATACAGCCTGAGATAGAGCCGTATCGCAACGTTCAGCTGGATCTCTAAGGGAATGGTTTTGAATAATAAATACCTTATTATTAGGTAAAATTGTATTCCCCGGTCATACCTTTAGGTCGTGTTTCTTCCTATGGTCCGAACTGCGCCTCTTGTCTCGCACCGGTCGACTGCTGACCGAACTGGATGGAAGAGATGACATACTGCCATATCTCCGCTTTGATGACATCCTGAGAAAAGGATAGAGATAGAGACATGTTTCTAGGATACTTGAGGATCAGTTTTTATGGGAGATATAAATTTTTAATTCGGCTTTTAACATGTATCGTCATATTAAAATATTACGTTGCAACATTATTATAACTTCGCGTTAAGTTCACTATAGTTGGCAGGATGCTGTAGCCTCGATAGATTGAGATAGGTCTAATAAGATCTATCTACCCAGCCTCCAGCATCCATTGTCCTGGGCCAACCAGTTTTTGCATTGGACCATATCGGCTTGCAAGATATTGCCATCCAGTTTACCTAACATTGCATTGAAATATGTACATGTACCTACATTCATCAAATGCATTTGATGAAACAAGATCCCTCCCTCAGCACAGCAGACATTTATTAGTCCAAGAAGACGATACAAATGTAGATTTAATGTACTTTTGTGCAACGCCGGGTAATTGAGTATTGTTCCAACAATCATGTCAGTGTCATGCAGCTCTGCGTGATATTATCGCTTAAGGACTTGCACATAAATAGCAAATAGGCGACTTGTGTCGCGACACCGAGCGCGTGTGACCGTTTGGACTTGTGACTGTTGCATCGAGTCTTGAGCATATGACGCATTACATACATTGTAGATAGGTAGATAGTAATATGGAGAAGAGATCCTAGGGTGAATAGGGGTGGCTCTTATAGATGATTGACTGGTGGTTTATATTATCATTTACAAGTTCAACAGCATTTCATGAACCATTTCGGCAACGTGACCTTTCCGAAGTAAAAAAGCCTGCTGAATTTGAATAAATAAATGGCTTACAAAATGCCGTTTAAACGGTAAAGGAAGCCGATTTTTTAAATTTTCTATCAGTCTATGATCACGATTATTAAGTTTATGGAGAAGCAGTGACAGTGCAAATCAGATAACAAACAAAATGCCTGTGACAACGCACATAAACGCTTCCCTACATATTATGTTAGATCTGACCGCGGCACGCGCTGTTTGCCGCCTCTCGCTCGTAACGCCCTGCCACTAACTAAACGAGCTCTTTTTCCAAAATCTCTGTAACCCAGCGAGCAAGTAACACCCAGAGGCCTTAGGATTTAGGATGGATGAACTAAAGTGCAGGCGCAGGGGAAATGCACAAAGGCCCCGCTCCAGAGGGCCAGGCGCAGGCACCACCACTACCCCTGAGGAAGATGAAGAAGAAGAAGATCGTGACGCGCCGTGCAACCCGAATTAACTAGTCAGACTATGCTACGAAAACTACCTGCTTCACTTAAGTACTTATAAATCACGTACCTAGACTCCCACGCCGGCTGCTTCGCCAGACTCGCCGGTTTCCTGACCCCCAGCAGCTGCAGCACCTCCGCGTACATGTTCTCTAGACCCCGCAGCTGCCTGCGGATGGCGCGCGCGTCGCCCGTGGATGCGTCGCTGTCCGTGCGCCCGTCCAGTAGGGAGGACAGGTCGAGGCTTCGAGTCGTTGTTGAGGTTATGTCGGTGGTGTCCAGACCGAATACTGTAGGATGTTATAGGATGGCATATAATATCAAGCTTGTCTATGCAGCTACCTACATTACCTATAGAAAATCTAATCAAAGAAAACCTTGCCGTTTCGAAATGTCAGATCGCATAACTACATTTAGCGTTGCGAGTGATTTGCGAACTGCATATTATGGTCCTTGGTTTGATTTGTAGGTTACTTCTAGGGATTTCTTGTTGAACTGTCTCAGATATTTTTTTGGATTTTTAGGTTCTAACTCAAGCAGCCTAGATATGTTCTCTGTGATAAATTCATCTGTCATTCATTTTAGATAAGTACAAAATGTATGATCCATCTCTTATCCGGACGAAGTAATCTAAGATCGTAAATAATTTGTGTTACACCTTTCCCCATACAATATGTCAGAGTTACCGAAGTAACTTACAATGTTTCTTATAATGGTGGTCTCGCTTGGAGGCGTGTTTCTTGTGCGCGTGCGCGTGCGCGTGCCAGCGCGGAGAGTCGCGCCCGCGCCTGCGCTCCTCCGCGTACTCTGACGCACGCACCGGGAGGCTGCGGAACAGAAGAGTGGAGAAGAATGTTAGAGGGTTAGGTTAGGTGGGAACGTGCCCATATATGTGACCCATTTTTAACCGACTTCCCAAAGGAGGAGATTTACAATTCGTCGGGATGTTTTTTATGTATGTGCCCCGATTGCGCCTAGACAGATGGACCGATTTGGAAAAATATTTTTTTGTTTGAAAGGGTTTACCTTCCCATTAGTACCATGGACCACCAGGTCAGGATCTGATGATGGGATCTTGAAGATATCGAGGGAACTCTTCAAATATTATAGGCGCCAGGTCTGCCTATAATATTTGAAGAGTTCCCTCGATTTCTCCAGGATCCCATCATGAGGTGTCAAATACAAGCTCTATGCCATGTCATGCTAAGTGGGCGCGGTTCGAGAGTGGGTTCGCAATGTTGTGTGGCTGTGGTGGCCATTGGACCATACATTTGAAAACACTGACAACCGTTCCGCCACCTCTCTGCTCGCGACCGGGGGTTTGCCAGAAGATTGTCTTACATTGGAAGATGTGGTCTCAACTAGACTTACAGTGACCAAAAAATAACACTTCTGTATTTTCTTCTACGTCTTTATGATATCCGAGGCCATGGCACGAGCAACAGTTCAATGATTAGTGTCGCAAAAGGTTACAGCATGAGGAATCCTGCTAGCTCTCGGGAGTAATGAATTACTGCCTGCAGTCAAGCACATCTGTTCCTCTAGCAACTTGAACGCGAATGTAAGTGATGAAACCACGTGCTATTACCTGTTCCTCTTATGCACATCGGAAGACGGCGACAGCGGCGGCAGTGGCGGGGTGACAGAGCTGACAGAACTGCCAGAGCTGTCCAGCCTCATGCCAGCCAGCTTGGGCTCCAGGATCTGACGCAGCTCACATTCCACGATGTCCGCCCATTCGCTTTCGCCATCTGAAAACCGTGACGTTTCTTTAGACGGTGTAAATTACGATACGCTATTAATTGAAACAAAAAGTAAACTTTAGAAAAACCCGACTTCCACAAACCCTATTTGATTACAAACTGTAACCCCTTATCCCCCCCCCCCTTGGGGAATTAATTTTGTCAAATCCCACCTCAGTGCTACCCCACGCTACTAAGGAACCCCTGTACAAGTTTTATGACTGTAGGTCCACCGGTTTAGGCTATGCGTTGCTGCGCATTGTATTCGTACCTAGTATTGAGAAAAGTTCTGGTGGCCATATATGGTCTTCATCAGCAGTTCCGCATCACAATATTATGCTTACCGTGAGTAAATGCACTAAAAACTCAAAAATCACTATAGGTCTGCCTATAATATTTGAAGAGTTCCCTCGATGTGTCAATGGGATCAATGGGAAGGTAAACCCTTTCAAACAAAAAAATATTTTTTCTTATCGGTCCATCCGTCTAGGCGCTATCGGGGCACATACATAAAAAAAACATCCGGACGATAAACCTCCTCCTTTGGGAAGTCGGTTAAAAATAAGAATGATGCGCATGCGGTATAACTTCTGACAGTAGGGTTGGCCATTAGACTGACATCCCTACATCAACCCGCCCGCACTGAGCCAGCTTGTTTGAATGGGGATATTAATGGGCTACATTTATTATTATTTTTTAAGCGGTTTGTGACCGCTCTTAGCCTATTCACATATATATAGTTTATTTCCCAATAAAAGCTTTGCGTGTGCGTCAGATATTCACTAAGAGTTAATCGATATCAATCCATTATTAAAATGCATGATATAATGCGCAAAATATTCGGTATTACTTATTACGCAGGATGCATGGCAGAGCGACCATAATATCATAAAGGGTTTTTTCGGAGAAGCAAATGAATATTGAAGGTACATTGAAGTACAGTAGCATTAAGTACATACTCTGTCCAGTACTCTGCTGACTAGTCCCAGGCTGCGGCTGGGCCCGGGACCCCACTGCGTCCGAGTCAGCCGACGTGTCGTGCAGGCTGGCTTCAGGTCGGCGCCCGCTCGAGTACGCGACGCTTCCCCTCCCTGAGTCCACGTTCGACGACTGCCCCCCATTCTTGTCGTAGTCTGTGAGGAGATGTTCTATGAAAACAGATAAGGTGCTGTTGTGTTGTAACGTAATCGAACTGTTTTTGATGTTTTGTGGGGATAAATGAGGTAGGTATGAAATAACAAGGTGAAATGTGTGACTCTAATTTTATAAGTTACAGGTATATCAAGCAAGATGTTCTTGAAAGCTGTAATTTGGTTTTAAATAATATTATTAGTCAAATCAATAAAAAACGGATCATAAGATGACTCATAAAAAGGCAATCGTCGAACGAATGTAATGAGAAAATATCAATCCAAAAATCTTACCTGAACTTGTTCCAGAACCATTAACACCTTTCTTGCCGTGACTTTTCAAGTCTTCAATCCTATTTGGAGTATGTCTTGAAGACGTCGGCTGGGGGTTATATGACTCAGTCTTACCAGTAGAATTGTAAACACTGTCTGCGGACTTTTGACTAGCATTCTCATCATTCCTCTCAATTTGAGCTACTTCTTCTTTCACTGATCGATAGTTCACAGAGTCTGGGGTCCTCCTTGCCTCCTTGTGATTAATGTCTGGTGTTCTTCTGTTACTTGTATCAGGCGTTCTTCTGTTTATCATGTCTGGAGTTCTCCGGTTGCTCATATTGTTCATATCTGGAGTTCTTCTATTGTTCATGTCTGGTGTTCTTCTACTGCTCATCTCTGGAGTTCTCCTGTAAATATTTTCCTGCATTCTTTGCTGATCTAATCTTGATTCCAAGGAGCGTCCGCTGCTTCTTGCTCTTTCCTCGAGGCTGGGTCGGCTTTCTTGGGCTGCAACTCGTGATCTGAAGCCGCCGTCGTCAGATTCTCGCTCTTCGTATTGTGGGACTGATCGTCCATTTTCGCGTGATACTCCATCGAGCAGGTTCCCGTGGGAGTTTCTTCTGGATCGGTCGTGTATCTGTGGTACGGTGACGTCATGTCTCGGTTGAGGGTCGTCTAGAAGGTGCGGCTGCGATGCAGCCCGTCTTCCTACCACCAGTCCTTGATGTCTAACGATCTCCCTTTCCAATTGCTGAGGGCTTCTGAGATCGGCTCTAGAATGAGCGGTTTCCATCTGTAAGAATTAGATGTCGTGTTTGATTATAATGTTGAAGTAATTGAAGGGTTCGTAAAAGATTTGACAAATCAGAAAATAAGGTGATATCATATTCTTAACGATACGATGTCACCATCTTGATTATTCTAATAACGTGTAAGATTTTACTCGAATGCAAATTATTCCATGCACTCTACATCGCCGGAGCGGTGTTTCAAAGCGAAACGCACTTGTTATATCGTAATTGCGGAATGGAATGCACGTGGGAACCTCGTTATTATTGTTGGGAGCTCATTGTGCTTTGTCTTAAGGAGGTTGACAGTGAGAAAAAAGAAATACTCGAGGCAGATACAACTCTGTGGCAAGAGTTATAGATGGTTGTTCTGTTAGATGTGCCATTTTTGTAAAGTTTTTCCAGTGTTCCAAGTTTTCTGCTTTAGATATTAGAGGTTCATTCTTCAGAACTTGTTCTTATAGAAAGGAGTGATTCCTTGATGCTGGTTATCTATTTGATTATTTCCGCTGCTTCCAAATTAGACTATATAGACTTGAGCAAGCACTACACTGTATACAATCGAGCTACTTTTTAATCAAATCTGGTTTAGGCCCCTAACTTGCCTGCCGGTCCCTTTTTCTTTTGTTGGTATTTCTTATAGGTTTTGAATAATCTATTATACTGCATAACTACCTGCGCCTGATGGGTTTGCTTCAACGACGTGAAGTTCGCCAAGTTCCTCACATCCACTTCTCTCTGATACACGGCGCTCCGTTTGCCAGGGGTCCCGTATTGCTGATACAACGCATCAGCTCCTAAAGCCATGGCGCGGTGTTGGGGGGTGCTGGCTAGCATCTCCTGAGACCTGGCTTGTTGAAGGAGGATCTGCTGTTGGGCGATTTGCTGCTGTAGGAGTTGCCTGGAAGGAAATGAACATTATGTCACGCCTTTTATAATAAAGACCATTTTTCGTGGGGGGATACGGAGGAGGACTTAATAATGACTCTCATCGCATAAAGAGCAATTGTGATTATATTTTTTATTGATAGCATATATCTGAGTTAAAAGCGTCACGCCTTTTTCCATACGGGGTAGCAGAGGCACAACTGTGCCCACTTTCAGCGAGTGATTCAATACTCTATTATCTGAGTTATAAGGCCCAATTATGTAGAAATAGGCTGATTGGCAAAATGTATCCGATAACTTAAGTCAAAACATTCAATATTTTATTAACATAGTAAAAAACCTCACCTATGCGGAGACGGACTAGGATACGCCATGCCATTCTCTGGCATACCGTGTCCGTACCTCACATCACAAGGCCGGTTCTGTGGCACCGGCCTCCCGTATATCCCCTGCTGGTCGGCTTGCCTCACCCCTCCGTTCACCCCTCCCACGCTTCCTCCCCCTCCTCCCTGTGACGTCATCGGCTCCTCCTTTTTCCTATCCTCGCTATTGTTCAACGTCGGACTGTCGGTCTTATCGTCGGATGGATCCTTCTTGAATCGGCTGGATATCATGTCTTTGAGTGTGTGGTATGTCTTGCTGACAGATTTAGAGCTCTTTGGAGCGTCTCTTGTGTTGTCCTTTCCTGTTTCCACTGTGACTGTTATTGACTGACTGGTCTCGGCCTGGAAAGTTAATTAAAAGGTTTGATTCATAGCTCATATTTCACAAAATTATAGCTGCTTATGACATATATATTATAACTTCTAAATTATTATAGTATCTTTGACTAAATCTAACAAAAGACCTTATTTGAAAGTAAATAGATTTTCAACTCAAGAGTTTCCTACTTTTGTGAATCAATCCCGATAGCTGATAAATCTGATAATTGATGATTTGAAAGCTGTTCGTCAACTCCAAGAACGCGATTATTTCATTAGAGCTGTAATTTATCGTGCTTGTTTTTGTAAGGTATCATGATATCAAGAGATACAGAATTGATCTTTATACCTGAAAGATAAAATGAGAGTCAATTCTCGGGTCAATTGGAATTTGGAACAGTCCACACAAAATGTATGGTATGAACATTAAAAACTCGAATGTGTGCCAACTTAATTTCTATCTTTCTTAAAAATTAACAGACAAATCACACCCAAAAGACACTTAGAATTTCGCTAACAATATCCCTTTTAGGGCAATATTTGATCAGCTGTTTGTGCATTCCACTTACCTTTTGAGCATACACGGAGGTGTTTTTCGCTGGTACCGGTGGCTTAGGCGTGTCGTACCCAGGGTTGCGTGGTATAGCACCCTGCGGCTGCATGGCATACCCGTAGGTCTGTTCCTGGTACCGATAGTCACCTGATGAGCCGGCCTGTTGGTTCTGGGAACAAAGTGATGCATTTATGAAACGCGTCGTGAACACATCCGACCCTAGTGCTGACTCAGCACTCAACATCCACGTCGGGGTTGTATGGTCCATGGCCAGGATGGTATGGTCAAAGTCGGTAGATTGACACAATACAGGGGGCCATACCGCGCAGCCGCAGTCGGCATCGGCTTCGTGTATGACTTGCCGTATTGTCATAATGATAAAGTTCATTCTTGCGCGTTTAGACGCGATGCCGATGCCGACACCGGTTGCGCGGTAGGGGGGCCTATTACTGTTGGGGGAACCCTAGTATTTTCACACTAGGATAGGTCTAGGCTGTATTGAGGGGCTCTGTTTTTGTGATTCAGAATTGCTAACTGAAGCAACACAACTCACTATGGCCCGAGTACCAAGCGATAACTTTGTATGACTACTCAAACTTTAACGAATACTGAAATTCACGCTGTCGCGTCACATTTTAGTAGCACTTTATTAGAACAGCAGTCTCTGAATTTACTGTTAGAATTCTGGACTCATAGCTGTGTTCCCCAGGTCAAATACTTAAATTTTACAACTTAACTTTAGTTTAATGTTGGCCAAAAAGATTTCTTTTTATTAATACACCTGTATGTACATGCTAGGTTCGCTGTTAATAAGCTCTTGTTAAAGATTGATTGTATGTATTATATGTTTTTTTGCCTTTCTTATTTTTTAATCATTATTTTGTGCGATAAACCAGAGTACTCTCGTGCTGTGATACAAGTTATACTGCATGTCTACTGTGAGAGTTCAGATGAACAATGGGCTATTTACACGTTTTGAATCGGACTTTTTGTTGTAAATATAAGAAAGAGGTAACACAAGTCACCGCTTTATTGCGATGAAGAAAGTAGAAAATTTCACTTCGTCTTCTGTGGTTCTGGCAAGAATACATGAGCAATCAGTTTTTTTACATCAATAATAATAATAAATCAGTGAAGGAGTGAAGGAGTTAGGCGTCATGCTGTAACTAGGACTTTGATTTATAAAAATTAAACATTTTTTTGAAGAAAACATCATAGCTGCAGCGAAGCTGCCCCATCTGAAACAAATTATCTAGCTAAAAGTTGTCACACTTGTGCCACAGATTACTAAATAGTTACTTGTGCCTCTGCCACGCCCGTGCATAGGCGTGGCGCTCTAGTTTGTTTGGTTTTGCCATGGAGCAAATACTAGTTCTAATACTTGCTCTATGGTTTTGCCTAATAATAACGATCTTTCGCTGATATCTACAATACAAGTTTTAAAATATGAATCACTTAATAGATACTATACCTACAGTAAATTGGCTGTATTGTGGTGAGTGCAATTGATTAATTACTAAAAAAGGGGTGATATTGATATTTGTTGGTTCTTTAATAAAACATGAAGTTTGAGAAATGTTAGATTAAATGTTTTATAGGCAAAGGACCACCCACCCAATACTTAGGTAGCAAATAAAAATAACAACAATACTAACTTTTCCCAGCGCAAATTCAACCATTTTCCTGAACTTTTAGGCCTTAATTCTCCATATTTTTCACTTCGATCACACATCCAAACTTTGCACTGATAAATATTTATAAAATTAAATTAACACTGGCCACTCACAAAAAACAAATTTTATCAAAACTTTTTGAGTTCTTCTTCGGCTATTAAAACTTTTTGGATTCCATTTTTAAAAACCACATGATTCATTTTACTGCCTGCCAGCAACCGACGGGTGCCTTGTCTACCGGATGCATGGCTTGTGGGATCCCGTCTACAACAACGCTATTGTCTTATGCGCATGCGTGTCTGGCTGATATGCCGAATCGAGATCAACCAATAAAATCATTCTTACAGTTAGATATTATTGTCACGCAAACTTTTTGTGCGGAGACAGATATGAAGTCTGCGAACTGGTATACAGTGACGGAATTGAATTAATTGTAGGATGGTAAGGTTTGTTATGAATAGTTCTAGAATAAAGCCTCATGCCTTTACCCATACGGAGTGACAGTGGTGACCACCTTTAGCCGGTAATCGGTGGCTATGTCATTTCCTCAGCTATGGAGTAACCTTAGACTATGAGGGAGTAACGAACGTTTTCTTTTAGATGTTTTCGATCGCCGCCGTTGGAATAAATATTTTGCAATTAGGTAGCAGGCAAGGTAATACATACAATTGTTGACATTTTAATCTAAATAAAGTTAGGTACCTAAGTTAAGTCGGTTACCAAGACAACGCGATGGCATTAAAGTTTCCAACCGAGTCAATAAAATAAAACCAAGCAAATGTATTTTCTGGTATATTTTTCAAGGGTCATCGTAAGTGAAAATCTGATCTCAACTCTATCAGCAATTCGGCACGTCATGCGTTTTGATCCGAACCGATTTGATAGCACGTTTAGCTTTCTCTTTAACTGTTGTTGGTGTTATGTCCAAGATATGAACAGTTGTAACAAGATTACAAAATTACATGTCGATGGTACATCGCATGTTGTGATGATGATCGGTTGTTATGTTACTTGGACATAGAAAGGCATAACCCAATCAATTTGACTAAATTGCATAGCAATTACGGTGTACGATAATAATAACTACACGTGCCTGCGATTTGGGAGGCATCACGAACTATACTAACTAAAGTAATTAAAATGGTGTGTTTGAAAATGGAATCTGTGGCCACCGCGCAAGAGCTGTCGGATTTGAAGGTTGTCAGTTTAGTGCCTTTAAATCCTCTAGTTTAGTGGTTTTGACACCTCCCAAATAGCCCCCAGTGCCTTTTAAGTAGTATTATTGTTCGTGTATGTTGTACCTCGACAGGTAACCAATCATGGTGTGTGTGTGATTTATCAATCATGAGTAGAAAGTCAAAATTTTAGGCATGTGATTGCCTGGTTGGGTTTGGAGTCAATTAGATTTAAGATTTTGATTTTGACTCACAAATATCTTTTGACCTAAATAGCTGCTCAACTTTGATAGAGAACAATATCTGTAGTGCTGTAGTACGCCTTGGCAAGGGCTCAGTTTCGCCCACGCTTTGCAGTATCGTATCCTAAATATAGTATTAATCTGCAATAGATCCCAGCCGACTAAAACTCGATCTAGCATTTCAACAAGACCCACAGTTCGACACAGCGAGCCGGCACGCGCGACACCGTTGTTTCTGCGTATGCGCCCGACACGGTGCTCGGTACACCGCATGAATTTTTATACGGAGCCTTTGTTGTTAGTGTTCCTGTCTGTATTAATTGCAGTTGTATTGAAAATACGACTTGTTATGTAACACCCGTAAGTGAAAATAAGTAAGTAAAAAAAAAACAAATTCCCATTACTACTCCCAGTTTCTGAAAAAGCAATTAAATATGACAAGCGATTATTCGAAGATTAATTCAAAATAGCATCTGTGCTTGGCTGAAATCAGTTTGACAAGAGTGTAACAAGTTGTTATGGCTAATTTTCCTTTCGGAGACCGGGCGTAGGCGCTTGCATGACAGCTCTGTGATTCGGTCTGTATCAAAGTATCGTAGTAAAGTAACGATCTCTTATGTGACAGATTCATGTTGTTTTACATCTGTGGCGTGGCGCAGCGGTTGCACATCTGCCTACCATGCGAGAGGTCCCGGGTTCGAATCCCGGCTGGGGACAAAAAAAAACCCAGCTCTTGGATGTTTACATTTTGTGATGTCGCTGTTTCTGGTTCCCACGACATAGGGTATCCTGTATGTAAATGTTTATAATATGTTTATTTACAATTTATGATTTATCTGTTCAAAAGAGCTTCAGGCTCTCTATCTATGTGTTGGCACTTATGAATCCAGTCCCCAGTCACTCGTAAAGCTGTTAAAGTTAATTTAAAACTATTCCCGACAACCGTATTAATAAAGCTCGCGGAAGCTTGTCCGTCCGTCTGTTAACACGTTAGCTGCCTTCCGCGCACTTAATTAATGAGCAGGGCGACACGGGCCAGGCATAACGGTTGGGTTTCTTGCCCCTTAGCGAACCACTTGCATGACAATACGACGAATGTGGCCTTGGGTCGACGGTCAATGTTACGATTAACTAAATTCAATTTAAAATTCAGTTCATTAAACATGGCGATTCGATATTTGGATTTAAGTACATGACAGGGGCTTGCCTTGCCTTGCCCTTTGCTGCATCTTTAATGGAGATACAGCTATCCAACAATGTTATGTCGCACGTTGAAAGGTGGAACTAACGCTAATTGACCGATGAGGAATGAAAGGTCGGTGTTGATGACAGTGTTGCGTAGAGCTAACGCCGCCGCCCTGTAAACGATACTCATCATTATGAGTCAAAAGATCCTTGGAAGACTATATGAAGGTTTGGTCACTATGCTCAAGACATTAAAGAATAGAGAATAGTATTTACTTTTAATTTCTAACCCCCTAAAAAAGAGGAGAATAGGCTTGTGGCCTGTCAAGTCAAAATAGATACTTTTTATGAACTGTCAAAACTGATTTTTTTTTCCTGTTGAAATAACAACAGAATGACGTCATGTAAAAGTGCCATCAATTGCTGTCTTTTTTTTGCACAAAATTGACTTTATAAAATATATCTGCTGGAAATATACAATTCTGAGAATGTCAAGCCATTTTGTACATAATGCTTCAACTTAAGACTTGTTCCTAGATTTATTGGATTACCTTGGCCACAAGCCTATTACTGCGCTGACTTTTGCACCCTACTAGCGCTCATACGGGTAGACGGATTTTAATGCGGGTGTTCTTGCAGAATATTCTAGTACAATGACTAAGTTTCGCCTAGATATGGCCTATCTTTAATTCCATTCCATGTAACGGGTGTATATTGGCAGTGATTATAGACTGTCCATCCGTTAGCGGACAAACGGACAGCCGTTAAGTGAAACTGGATATTATGAACAGTACATTTACGATAGCTAGAGTAATACACTTGGGTTATAACTAGCTTCGGCACTGTTAGTAATCTAGTGTGGTGTGATAGGAAAATAATTATGAGTAAAGGCTTAGGCACATTACCGGCAGGTAAGAAGCGGGGCGGGTGTATCTATGCTCAGTTATTAGTAAAGGCTTAGGCACATTACCGGCAGGTAAGAAGCGGGGCGGGTGTATCTATGCTCAGTTATTAGTAAAGGCTTAGGCACATTACCGGCAGGTAAGAAGCGGGGCGGGTGTATCTATGCTCAGTTATTAGTAAAGGCTTAGGCACATTACCGGCAGGTAAGAAGCGGGGCGGGTGTATCTATGCTCAGTTATTAGTAAAGGCTTAGGCACATTACCGGCAGGTAAGAAGCGGGGCGGGTGTATCTATGCTCAGTTATTAGTAAAGGCTTAGGCACATTACCGGCAGGTAAGAAGCGGGGCGGGTGTATCTATGCTCAGTTATTAACGGTTCCCTCTTCTACCCTCTCCCTCTTTCTCTCCCTGATTATGAGAGTACTGTAGGATCACAATACAATACTGTGCCGATGTATAACAGTCTGGAGCGATGTGTGTTCTCAGCACCGCACTGTGAATTTAGTCCCGAGTGAACAGGCAAGCCGTGAACACGTCCTTTGATTGTATACCTATGTACAATTACCGAGTGCAAATCCTTCAGCTCTCCCGTGCTAAGGCGCTTGACTTTGAAGGTACCTGCGGTACAGGTCATCAGGTCTCTTCCCCCCGTCTCCGTCTCACTCCCTCCCCTCTTTCTCTGTTGACTCTATGATGTGACCAACAAACCACGCCCCCCTTTCCTCCCTCAGCTCCCCCCTAACCCACCTCGGCGCGCGCCTCTTGCAGCGTGTCTCTTGCCCCTCCCTCATTCTCCTTATTTATCTGTTGGTTCTATCATCTGACTAACAACCTCACCAAGTTTGCTTTTCACCCCCCAGGATAACCCTTTTCACACCCCTCTCTCTCTGTAGACCACCAACCTTTGTATGGAGCACAGAATAACTTTAATAGTACTACATACAGAAGGTTCACTCCCGAACAAAAGTCAAGTTTAGGGGCAAAAAATACTTTTCCATGCAGTAGCATATGCTCGCATGCGGAGTTGAAACTTATCGTATGACACGA